>VXAA01005931.1:39698-63148 GCA_013399115.1 Anseranas semipalmata
GGATGGGGGTAGGTGGAGTAAGGGGGGTGGTATAGAGGGCTTCCTGGAAATTGAGGTATTGAGTGCACAGAAGGTGCAAGTAAAGGTTTGGGACTAGAGATTCTGCAGTCTTGATTTAGAATAAAACTGTGAGGTTCTTTAAGATGTTATAGACTCAGTCTCTTTTTCTGTTCCCGCTACAACTCAGACGCATGCATTTGTCAAAAGCTTTCTCTGTCAGATTCAAAGTACCTGGTGATGACATGCACCATGCTGGTATGGAAAATGTTTTGATGAAATTCTACCCCTTCAATTTGCATTCACAGTGAAATTCTGTTTGCAAGCAAATAAAGGAATCAAGAGCTGGGGAAGTGGCCCTTGATTTCTTGGTGTAAGTCACAGTGGCAAAGTAAAGCAGTAGTAGTTTATTTAAGAAGTTGATTTCTGTTGTTCTAAACTCTTTTAGAAATGCTAATTTTGTCTTTTGTTCAGGTGAAAAGAAAGGAGCCACCTGAAGCTGCCTCAGCAGGAGATCAGAAAAGAATCCGGCCTTCTACTTCTGTTGATGATGAAGATGAAGGTTTGCAAAGCACATTTGTTTGAAACACAAGAGCAGATGCAAACCACATGCAAGCTGAATTCTTTTAAACTTCACAGCAGTGTGCTCACTTACAGTTAGACACAGAATCAAGGATCTGAGCCAAAACCCTGCCTCTCACAAAACTCTAATCAGCTGGGAGATGTCTTCTCTGGATTCAGTTATCTTAAATTCACTGGCGGGAAATTTAAGACCTGCATTTTATGAACACTCGTACCCTATTTTAGATTTGCTGATGCAGAGCTGGTCACCCAGTAGAGGGAGCTCAGATTAGTTCATGGACTATGTTCCGGAGGCATGCTTGCAACTCACCGTGTATGTTGAGGGAGAAAGCAAGTAAGAGACAGTTTGCTCTGCTTATTTATTTATTTTTAAGTAACTTATTTGCCAGAAGAATCTACTTTCAAATATTTTAACTTTTTTTTTTTCCTGGAAACAGGGAAGAGTAAAGATAAGGGTATTCAAAGCTTGATGTCTTTATTTTGCATTAAAACGTGGATTCAAGTTAGTTGTGCTATGTACTTGATTCAGACGAACAACTGGTTTTAAAGCCAAAGTACAGAAGCAGGGTTTTGTTTAAAAAAGAGAAAGGCATTAAATCATTAAGTTTAAAAAGTGTAAGAACCAAGGTTAACTAAGCATCTTTCTCATAACACACAAATCCGTCATTTCTTCGAGGAATAAAGCAAACCCAGGGTTGTTAGAGCATTCAAATCCCTTAGTGTGTCCCTGTTTAGGGAAGCAGTACAGGGAGTTTCCCAATATGAATCATGTATTCTGCCTTCCGTCTCTGATTCATGGGGAAGCACACCTCCACTGGTGCAATATATCCTTATATTTCTTGTGCCAGCCTCTTCTGCATGACATTCTAATCCTCCTGCCTCAAAAATGCATTCTTCTTGAGGGTGGCACTGTGCACGGTACTCGTCTCCACGTGGTACCCAAGGCAGTGTTGGTAAGACAACCCCTTGGCAAGGTCCTTGTTGGCTTGCCTGTTCTGATCTCCATGGTGTCATGTCTCCTAGCTGCTCTGCCTGTAGCTGGTCAGCTCTGGCTACCTTATGGCATTTTGCCATCCTTGGGACTTTCAACACCCTGCACCCAGTCTCACCCTCACTTGCGCTGTGAAATTAGTAAATGCCTGCGAGCTTGGGGACTTTCACACCACATGCGCACATTGCTCGTAACTTTGATCTTCCCAAAGCAAAAGTTTCCATGATGCGATCAACTCTTTCCCTCTCTTGGAAAGCACTTGAGGACAATTTCCTTCTTGTTTTTGCTCACCAGAGTCAGAGAGGGACAGAGATGCTTCTGATGCAACATCTGACCTGTCGAAGAAGGATGCAGAAGCAGTGGGGCTCAGGCGGCGACCAGCAAGGCCACTGGAGCTTGACAGCGAGGGGGAAGAGGGAGATGAGACATCAGGGAAAGAGGAAGAGTCCTCCTCAGAGAAGGAAGAGGAGCAGGAGGAAGAAGGAGGCTTGGTGAAAGCAGCACCTGGCAAGGTGTGTTGGTTTGTGATTGTAGTTTTGAATGCTGTCTGTCATTAAAAGGGATCCTCGTAATTCCAGACCAAATGTTACCTTCTGTAGAAGATGAGCACTCCTCTTAGGGTCTATGCTAAAATAATTTCTGTAAGATTATTCACCCTTCAGGTTCTCTGATCACTGTCCCTGAGAATCACTGGTGGTTACTGCAGTGACAGCCAGGTCTCAGGGTCAGACACTTCATTTTTGGCAATGCTTTCTTGCAAAGGAGGAAGAGGAGGATGAGGATGAAGATGATGATGAAGAGGAGGATGAGGATGAAGATGACGATGAAGAGGATGATGAGGATGAAGAGGATGAGGAGGAGGAGGAGACAGGTGTTGAAACAAGTGACAAAGAGGAAGAGCAGGACTCTGAGGAGGGTAAGCAATTCCAGGGAAAGCAGCAAGCGTGGCTTTTGGGTCAGGTGTGGTCCCCCTTTTGCACTCTGCTTGTAAGCCAGTTTTTATTTGTGCACCCTCTTTCATTGAGAGGCGGTTTTATAGGAGATAATTTATACAGGTATACATAATCTCAGTGTAACTCCATTAAAGAGGCAGGCTGCCAAGAGACCCAATTGGCAGGGTGCCAGGCAGTGCTAGGTCTGCTGCTCGTCGTATGGTGACTGTTGTAAGCATCCAAATACTTGGTTTTCTAGTCCCTGCAAAAGTAAATAAACTGTGAGGTGATTCCTTCAAACGCATGCTGCTGTTGATGCTGTTACAACGTGGAAATGATATTTGTTCCTGTAGCAGGCCCTGATTAGTTCTGCTTTCTAACATCATTAAACAATGGTAATTTGTTCTTCTTGTAGAAGATGTAGCGAGTCCCTCATCTTCCAAGGCTGAAGTTGAATCGTCCGATGAAAGCGAGGATTCCTCTGAATTTGAATCGAGTTCTGACTCAGATGATGATGAGGAGGAGGATGATGAAGATGAGGAAGAGGAGGAGGAAGAAGAGGAGGTGGCTGAAGATCAAGATAGAGAAGCCATGGTTGCTGAGACAGAGCATGAACCTTCCAGTCACGAGCTTCCTGATGATGAGAGGGAGACCATTTTGGAGCTGTATCCTGTGGATGACTACATGGATGCAACGGGCTTGGGACTCACAGAGCCAGCTTTGGTAGAGAAGGATGAAGGGATGGAAGAAATCAAGGCAGGAGAAAGTGAGTGTGGTGAAGTCCCAGAGGCATCTATTGCTGCTGAAACACTGAAACACTTGGTTATGGAAAGAGACCAGGAGACAAAACTTGCACTGTCTCCCATCTGTGGGCCAGGTATGGTCTTCCATGTGGTTTGGCACATATCATCACATTTCCAAGTATAGTATTCTCACAGCATCCAGTATATATGGTTTTGTATTTCCCTTGTTCTCTCTTCCTCCAGTCTTGGCTCTAGGCTAGGGGTTATCTGTACAGGGGAAGAGGTCTGCACTGAACTGTTCCTAGTAAGGAGTTCTACACAAGGCATCTGCTACTAAAAATACGGTGGTTATTGTATCCAGAATCTTATCCTGGGTCAGTTTAGTTAGTGTCCTGCAAGAACTGAACAGTTGTCATCATCTGAGGGTGACTGACTGGGTGGTGTGGTGGCCGAAGCTCAAGATAGAAAAGTCATGGCTGCTAAAACAGAACAGGAATCTGTGCTTAATGAGTCACTACTGGCTATTGTTGGTTTTAATACCAAAGGAGTATGTGGCTGGAAAGCTGTATGGGGCAGATGAGTGGAGTCTTAGAATTATATCTGGTTCCTGGTACTGGTGGTTTTTTTTTTTTTGTTTTTGTTTTTGTTTTTGTTTTTTTTTTGTTTGTTTTTTGTTTTTTGTTTTTTTGTTTTTGTTTTTGTTTTTTACTTAGTCATTTTGAATGAATGATATCCACAGGTTTGCTGAAAGAAGGAAATTGCCTTAATACAAAGCTGTATATAACCAATGAAGACTAGAATAGGAGTAGGATGCATAAAGCTTGACAAATTCTGCAGCAGGAGAGGGGGAATTAACAAGTTACAACCTGGAGCCAACAGGGAGAGTACATCTAGCGTAGTGAGCCTGAGCAGGACGGGTGTCTGAAGGCTGCTGCTCTGGGGACTAGGCAGTATTTTGCCACCTGGAGAACTGGAAATCTGGTCCCTGCCCAGGCTATCACTCCTCGGCTATCAAAACATTTGAAAGACTTAAAGGCAAAATGTTAAACCAAGCAGGGCAAAGAAGAACCTGTTTTGCACAGCTCCTTTCTAGAACAGGTTGGTGTCCAGAAAGGATATAAATCCATGGAGAGCTGCATTTGGGGCACCTTGACATGTGGAATGAGCTTTGCAGGTAAACTGTAGGCACAAACTCAAACTGCTGCATTCTTCTTGTGCTGTCCAGCCTGGTCATACAGGAGTTACACGGGTCTGACCTTTCTCCAGTGATTCTGTGGTTTATTCAGCACAGATGGATAACACTTCCCCTCCAACTCTCGGGGTGTTTCCACCTCCTTTTGCTCTCCCACTTGAAAATGTTATTTCAAGCTGCCTGAGAAGATTCAATGTTGATTCCTTTTGGCCCTGGCTCTAAGGAGGTAAATAAACTCCAGACAAATGAGCCTGCTGCAGAGAGAGCAGCATATAAATTGCCTCATTGATACCATCTGAGTGTCTTCTCATTCATTACAAGGGCTTTCCATTTCCTTCACGTGTTGTTCAAGAGCATTACGCTGCTCCCCTCCTTGGAGAGCTGAGGGTGCTTCTTGGCCCTGCAATTAGTTTACTTTCCCACATCAGAAAAGCTGATGGCTTGGGGCTCTGACAGCTGTCCTCCAAAGCTCTCACCCTGTAATCCGCTAATGCTTTTTATGTCTGTAAAAAGGTGGTCAGGGGTTTTGAAAGCAGAAAACCTTCATTCTGGCCTGTGTAGTAGCTAATCCTCAAATTAATAGTGCGTTTTTTTTAATGGTGCATTAGGGATGTCTGTGGTAGTGTCTAATTACTCCACACTCTGTGCCTCCAAAATGTAAAGCATTGGAGTTTTTAAAACCTCCCAGTGGAATTGAGCTGTTCTGTAATTGCAACATCTTAAACATGCCTTTACTGGCAAGTGGCAAGTAACCAAGTGGAAGCAACACTCCTAATTCTTTTATTTTTTTTTTCCTCCCCTTTCCAGAGGAAGAGTCCGAATCTGCTACCATGCTGGAGCCAGAGGTACAGGAAGGTCCAAAGCCTGAGTCTCAAGATGGGGATGGGACACTCTGTCTCTCGACGCCGATGGGAGTCTTTGGAGAACCTCTGCCCAATAAAAGCAGCTTCTTTAGCAAGTCTGATGGCAGCACCTTAGAAGCTCGTGTTAAAACAAAACTGCCCTCTACAGTGGAGGAAGACGACCGGCTGCCTCGCACGCCTGGGCGGGAGGTGGTGGTCCATTCAGAGACTGATATTCTTTTGCTTCCAGCCCACAAGGTGCCATCCTCCACGCTTCCCTTACCATCGACTCCTGGTAAAGAGGAATCTTTAGTCCCTCCAGAAAAGTTCCCTGAACAATTAATGGTGACCAAAACATCCATGGAAGAAGAGATTCCTAGGACTCCTGGGCGGGACATTTTGGCCAAGTCTTCACACCCCCTTGCAAAGTCGCAGAGCACGGACACTGTTCCAGCCACGCCAGGAAGCGATGCTCCCCTTACAGGAAGCAGCTTGACCCTCAGTTCCCCTCAAGTCCCAGGGAGCCCCTTTTCCTACCCATCCCAATCTCCTGGCATTAACAGTGGCATTCCTCGGACTCCTGGGAGAGATTTCAATTTCACGCCTACTTTCCCAGAGGCTGGTGCTACCATTCCTTGCCTTCTGTCTGGCAAGAAACAGTCAGAGGATGAGCTAGATGAGAAACCCTTTAAAGAGCCTCTTGGTGCTTCCCTTACAATCAGCATGAACAGTGTTCCTTCCCCTATCCCCTTTGCCAGCCCCCCCCAGGCAGATTTCCACACAGACATGGGCTTGCCACCTGATGAGCCAATACCCGTAGCAGCCCTGCCATGCATGCCTGGAGATGGAAGAATGCCCATCGAGGAATGCAAGGCAGAAGTAAAATCTGTTTTACTCTCACCAGAAGCACCCACTGGTGCTTCTGTTCTTCCTCCCCCACCACCACCTTCTGTTCTTCCCAAAAGGAGGCCGGGTCGACCGAAACGGTCGCCACCTTCTGTCCTCTCGTTGGATGTGTACTCGGGCAAAACCTTAGAGCCACCTCCCGTCCCAGTGGCCTTGGTGGAAAGTGCTATGAGCAAAGAGCTATTGAGTGGACATCCTGATGCTTTCTATGGACTGAAAGACCCTGAAGCTGTCACCCTAGACTTCAGGAATGACGGCTTCCACGAGAAAATGACAGCTGAGACAGTTGCAGAGAAACTGCCATTTAAGGAATTGGAGAACCAGTGGAATGAAGACTTCAAGGAAGAAGAAGCTCACGTGAAACCTAAAAGACAGTGGCGAAGGCAGAAGAAGACACCTGAGGACCTCCCAGTGATTCCTTCCCCTGAGTATTCCCCACCCCGGCCTCAGTTCAGGCCACGCTCCGAGTTTGAGGAGATGACCATTTTGTATGATATTTGGAATGGAGGCATAGATGAGGAAGATATCAAATTCATGTGTATCACATATGACCGCTTGTTACAGCAGGACAATGGTATGGACTGGCTCAATGACACCCTGTGGGTATTCCATCCTTATATCCTTTCTCACTGGAGCTCTGCATTACACAACACACGTAAGATGCACTAGATGGTCATTGAGTAGTAGGACTTAGCATGCAAAAGACAAAATTATTTGGTGGAAGATTTGCTTACTGGAATTGCAATTGCTTGTGTCAGCAGGCAGTTTTAGACTTATTCCCTGAAGCTGCAATACAAAAATACAGCAGAAGTGGCCGTTCTTGCTGCATTTTCCATCTAGGACTGCAGGGAAAGCCTCTATGCACCTCTTCTGGGGAGATCTCCTTGCTAGTTTGAGAAGCTTCTGTCTTCATTTGAACCACTTCTTTTTTCCATCTTGCTTTTGTAGTTTCTAGTCTGTACATACAGGACCTTAACTTGGGGCTAAAACTTCCTTGTAGAAATAATTCTGCCATCTGATATGCCCAATATGATATTATGAATATGCCCAAATGATATTAGTGGTGCTAGCAGCTTTAACTTGCTTTGAGCCCGAAATACTAATAACCATGAAAGGATGGTTTCTAAGCAGCACATCAGGGCAGGCACAGCCCCGGGCTGGATGGGAGAGCGTCCTGCTATGCGCTGCAGCAGGGTGCTGTTAATGGGGAGCATGTGCAGCACCAGTTGGCGTGAGAGGGGCAGGGTCTGGCCCCATCCCCTCCCTCCCTGCCCACGACCTGGTAGTTCAGAGCATAGGCTGTAGCTTTGAATTTTTGAGACACAGGAGCTGGCTCAGTACAAGGCTTTACACTTGTACAGCCATCAGTAGCACCCTCCAGAACGGAGCCTAAAAGACTGTGCTCGTAACCTAAGAACCGTTAATGTTTTTGGGAAGGATATATAAATTTGTATGTTAAAGAAGACAAAATGCACCACCTTGTGTATTGCTAGAGATGTCTGGAGTTAAAATACTTCGTCTCTGACTCCCTGCAAGATCTTGCTTTTTTTTTTAACATTTTCCAAAAGCAAAAACAAAACAGCCAAAACCACATAAAACGGTCAGTGATACGACACAAAAAGGAAGTTGAGGTCAGTGTTGAGCTGTGCATTTTAATTCTTTCTTTCTTTGTATCTCAACAGGCAATGCAGATTAAATTCATAACTTTCTGGCTTTTCATACCAGTGTAATAGTCTTGAAATGATTTAATTGTTTAAAGGAAATATTCTAAAAGGATGACAAAACGCATCATCCCCAGTAGTTCTGAGTCTGTGTTTGCCCCATTTGGGACTCGCAGGGAGCATTCTTGGGTAGGTCTCAAGCATCAGAGGCTTCATGGCTATGTTTTTGGGGCAAGCCATCAGTGGTACAGCTCCACCATCCTTACCAAGGCCAACGTAACGGCATCGAGCGGGTCTTCTGCCCGCTCAGTGCAGTGTGTCCTTGCCAGGCCAGCTGCAGTTTTTCTTGGTGGGTCAGGACAGTGGGGTTTGAAACATCTGCACAGGGTCTTACCTGTCCCAGCAGCTCTGAAGGAGCAGATTTACTGTGGCTGGTGAGAGCAGCGTCTCCCAGCCCTTTGGTCTGAGGACTATCTCTGGCCCATCTGTGCTGCACCTCGCCCGAGGCAGTGGGGATGGGATTGCTGTGGCGAGGTCAGCGCCGTGTCCTCAGGTGGCTGCGGGGGGTTTCTGGAGGGAGAACAAAAGTGTTCTGTGCAAAACGCAGGGAAAATGGTACATCCAGATGGCTGGGCAGCTGCTGTCTGTGTACATGGTCAGCGCTATGGGGAAATCCTTTTCCAAACAAGTTTCTCTTGACAGCTTAACCTTTTTATGTTTAAAATTTTGTTTTCTCTTGATTTTAGTTTCCCAAAGCATGCAGCTAAGAAGGAAAGACTGTGCTGGGTTTTCCTGTAAGCATGTAGGCTTGAGTGACCTTTTCTTTTCTTTTTTAAATAGTNCCAAGCTCTTGGTGTTAGCTCCATGTAACCGAAGTTTTGGCTGATATCCCCTGGTAGCTGTGTTGCTCCTTAACTTCTTTCCACCTACCAGCTTTTCTACTCCCAAGAAAAAGAAGCGGGATGATGGGATGCGGGAGCACGTGACGGGCTGTGCACGAAGTGAAGGCTATTACAAAATTGATAAGAAGGACAAACTTAAATACCTCAACAATAGCCGAGCTTTTGCAGAGGAGCCTCCAGCTGACACGCAGGTGAGGACACATCCTCTGCTGACCACCAGGGTGCGAATGGGATTTGCCTTTGTACAGCGTCATGCCCGGTGGCTGCTCCCTACTTTTTGGAAAGGTGAAGCTGTTGCTATGCCTGTGTTGAGCTGGCCATTTGGGTGGTGCTAGGGTGGTGTTCGTGTTTGAAGTGGGATGTTTCAGGAGGCCCTGTGTTCTGCAGTGATGCATTGTGGCACAAGGGATTGATTGTGGGGAGGCTGCAGGGTGCTGGGTGCATCGGGTCAGCTTTGATCATCCATTTGTCCTCAGGGTATGAGCATTCCTGCTCAACCTCACGCTTCCACCCGGGCTGGCTCCGAGAGGCGGTCAGAGCAGCGCAGGCTCCTCTCCTCCTTCACTGGTAGCTGTGACAGCGACCTGCTCAAGTTCAACCAGCTCAAGGTAGGTCAGCTCATGGGATTGCTGCTTTGTGCAGGGGCTGGCTGGGAGCAGGCTGAGGCCAGGCGGGGGACGGCCGTAGATCTCAGTGTTGGGCACCTGTGTGTGTCAGAGGATTGAATGGGGCCCAGAATTAAGCTGTTGCCTTGCTTCTTGGCAAAAGCCTCTACACAGAGCAGGTCACAGGTGCTTGGCTGGGGAGCTGGGCTCTGCAGTCACAGCAGCTGCGGTGAGCAGAAGGGATGGTCTTGGAGGATCACCCAACGCAGAGCCTCTCTGTGGTACCCAGCTCTTCTGTGCTTTCATGTCAACCAACTTGAGGATCTCTGTGATCTAATTCACCTAAAAATAGGAACAGAGCAATCACAGGGAAAACAGGACACTCTAGTCCAAGTGTGCGCCCTTGTGAGGAGCAGAGACACGAGCTAGTTGATAAATGGCTGTAAGTAAGTGCATTGGCTTAGTAAGCCCTAGGCAGAACTATCAAGGCTGTGCAGAACAGAGATTGATGGCCCCAATGGGTCTGTTCTCCCAAGCGGTGCATGGTCAGTGGTATAAACCCAAATACTGCAAGTGTGTGGGACCTCCTATATCCCCTGTGCTGCCCTCCTGTCACCAAAAGAAGGAAACTGAATCAGGTTGAAGTGCCCCAGCACTGCCTGTGGCTTGGAGCGTATTGCTGGACTTGGGGATGGCCTTTCCTTTTCCATGCTGTGGCTAATTCAGGGTTGGGATTTTGGGGTGTTTTCTTCGTGCAGTTCCGGAAGAAAAAGCTAAAATTCTGCAAGAGCCACATTCATGACTGGGGCCTTTTTGCTATGGAGCCCATCGCAGCTGATGAGATGGTGATTGAGTACGTGGGTCAGAACATCAGGCAGGTAAGCTGGACTGTGGGTGAAATCTGAGCAAAAACCAACCCTGAAAGAAGTGATTGAGTATGACAGCTGGGGCTGGCATCCCTGCTGTAAGGCGCTAGCTACGTGAGCTAGGCAGAGGCTGGCATGTGGTTTGGAGGAACAGGGGTGGGATTTTCAGCAACCTGTAGAAATTAAGAGATCAACTCCTTAGGAAATCAGCTCTCGAGAAGCCCATCCTGAACTTCTGTGGTTTCAGTTAAGTCTGTATTCTCTTGGGGTATTTGGGATCATGTATCTTCTGAGTGGCACAAGTACAGCTCACATGAGCCTTGTGTAGATCTCTGCTCACAGATCACGGCAGCATGTTCTGACAGTACATGTGGGGTTTTCTGTAGGTCATTGCTGACATGCGTGAAAAGCGATACGAGGATGAAGGCATCGGAAGCAGTTACATGTTCAGAGTTGACCACGACACAATCATTGATGCCACAAAATGCGGAAACTTCGCCAGGTTTATTAATCACAGCTGCAATGTAAGTATCATGTTTTTTCATATAATTGTACTCTGACATACTGATAAACCCATCAAGTCCTCGCTAACTCTGATCAGGAACACATTCAGAAGTAGCAAGGGGTTACAGGGTTATGATTAACTTAATGAGCTGCAGCAGATCAAAGCTGAGTCTAAACTAGCGTAAGGAAGAGATGAGAGACCTGAGAAATGAAACATGCAGCGAGACAGAACATACTCAGAATCCTCCTGACCATATTGTAGGACCCTGATGGATACTGTTCAACCACATCTAATAAGTATTTCCTTAAAACAACAATTTTAGCAGTTATTCTGCTGTGGGAACTTTCTGCTAGTGTCCACACAGGAAAAGTACTCTTGCCCTGGTGTGCAGAGAAGCTGCTTTCCTGTCTGTTCTGTGCTGCAGTCTACACTCAAAAGACTTGGATATCTGACCGCGTTATTGAGCATTAGTTGAGCTGCTCTTAGCCTGTGACAAACTTGGTGCAACATCATGTGGGCTTTTGCGCATCGCGAATGACCAGAATGTGTCTATTCTGGAGGAGCGCAAGGAGGACTGCTCTGGTTTCTGGCTTCATGCCTCCTTCTCTAGCTTCCCACTGGGTCCCCTGGGTCCAGGCTCTGGAAGCATGGCTGAGGCTGTCTGGGAAAGCAACTGCCCCGCTCTATTTTAGTTTAGAATAATTGTGTGGAAGCTGGGAAGCTGTGGCCATCATGAGCCCTAAATCATTACCTGTTCTGTCACCCTTGCAGCCAAATTGTTATGCTAAAGTGATCACAGTGGAGTCTCAAAAGAAGATCGTCATCTACTCCAAACAGCATATCAATGTGAATGAGGAAATTACCTATGACTACAAGTTTCCAATTGAGGATGTAAAAATCCCATGTCTATGTGGCTCTGAGAACTGCAGGGGAACCCTGAACTGAACTCGAGGTTTCTCGTCACACTTGCACCTTCGGCCATGTCAAAACTGTGGTAACCAGGTGTGGTTGCACTTTGCCAAAAAAGAAAAAAGAAAAAAAAAAAAGAGGAAAAAAAAAGCAAAAAAAGGAAGAAAAAAATTAAAAAGAAAAAAAATATATATTAAAAAAAAAAAAAGGAAAAAAGAGAAGAGAAAACCAAGCAAGTTTCGCACTTCTGCCAGGATCACGAATGAGAGCAAAAAGCGCACATGCTTACGAGGACTGTTCATGTTTCAGGTGCTCTTTCCTTTTCAGATCCAACACGCACACAAAAAGGTGACTACCGTTTTGTGGCATGGTCTATCCAAACACTAGCTTCTCTCTGTTCAGTCCCTACATTAATGCTCCGTAATGGGATAATGGTACCTTTTTTTAATTGTTGTTATAAACCTTCATCTTTTCATAAATGCTGCTACCTTTTTCTCATCAGTTTTGTTGGTTGAAAAAGACATTCAACGTTTAAATGTGAAGCAGAGACTGAAAATGCCATATAGGGTTTGTTGGGAGCTTGATTGGCTGAAATTGCACAGATTTCTCAGAGTAAGCTGTAAATAAATGTAAGGTTGATGTTACAGAGCAAGCCAGAGGCTTGAGGGTGTGTGAATGGGTGTGCGTGTGTGCTTGGGTGCATGTGTATGTATGGAGATGTGTCCGCAACAAGACTGTAAGTGAACTGTCCTGCCTTTTTGTTAGGGGTGAGCCTGAACAAGTCCCCTAAGCCAGACACCCCAGGGAACATCAGGTCAGCCACAGACGTGAGCTTAGCGCCTTGGGCTCATTGCTAATTTTCATATGCCATGCTGGTATATTGGGGGATCAAAACCTCAGCATCCATACAGGAAAAATAGTGGGTACCGCAGTCATTAATAACAAGCCGAGTCAGTTGTGTAGTCCCAGAATCCTGGCACCACGTATGACCTTTTGGGATGCCCACTTGTAGATTGGTTTGTCTAGTGTTTAAAAAAAAAAACTGAGGCTGAAATTGAGTGGGATATACATCCTCAGTTACGCTGCAGAAATCTTACCCTCCTTTTAAGCATACACTACGACCCATGTTTTTATCGGGATTTTCTTCCTGTTGATGGGAAACAGACTGATGTGTTCCTCATACTAATTTTTCTCACTTTTGTCTGCATTTCCCTGCCCTTCCAGCGTTTTACAGGGAGTATTTGCCCTGTCCTTGAATGGGGAAGATTCCTCCTGTGATAGGAGCGAGCTGGACCTGCTGCTCTCCTCCCCCAGTTACTCAGTAACTTGCCCTGGGGTGGTCCCACCCTTCCAACAAGACCAAATGTGGTAGCAAGTGCCCCTGAGCGCAGGTAGCAACCCCGTCCTCCCCCATCTACAGCATGAAAATGAATGCTTCTTCAAACTTGGAAGGCGTATTTTGAAATGGGTTTTCAATCTGTTTTGTCCTTGTAGATGTGCTGAGGTGAAGTTTGCAGTTCTTCAAGAGGTTCCATTTAAAAATGGGCCAAAACGCCAAAGAAATGCTTCTTTGGATGTGATCTAGGAATGTTACACGACAGTTCAGGTATAGACAGGATGAGTTTTTTCAATTCGCGTGGAGTTTCTTCTGCTTTAAAAGTAGAGATTACTTGTACTAAACCTTTGTAATTGGCTTATAGGGGAAATCACAATGTAATTATAAAATGCAGGCATCTGCATAACTAAAAATCTTCTCCCCACAGAACAAATTGGACAGCTGTATTCTTGTAGCCTTTTAAAATTAGCGCTAATTGCTATCTGACCACAGCACCACGATCAGAGGTTACAACCTTGCAAAAGAGTTTCCTGGAAGTTTTTGCCACTATTACTTGGAAGTGCCAGGCCTGTGCCGCAGAGCGGAGCTTGCAGTGTAGGTTAGACCTCTGCGTTTGAATTCCTTCCTCAGACAAGAGGCCTGCAAGAGCAGGAGCACGCAGGCTGCTGCAGGCTGCCTTACCGCCTGCACTTCTGTCTGAGGGCGAGGAAATCGTCCCTAGCATTGGACAGTCTGTAGTCTCATCTCTGGTTTTGTTTCGTTGTTTCCTTTGGGTTTGGGTTTTTCCCCTCTTTGTAAATCTTTCTGGCAATTGAGTAATCATGATCCAGAGCCTAAAATTATGAGAAGCACAAATAGTTTCTGTCATTGAACTTGGGTTGTAACTACAGCTGTGGCAGGAGAATTTGGGGATTAAACCAGCTGCTCTGTTTCTTTTTATTTTTCTTTCTTTCTTTCTTTCTTTTAAATGGGGTTCCTCTTGTGCTGACGCTCCAATTGGCATCTCTACAGCTCGGCTTTTACTTTTGAAGCGTTAGAAATGCACAGAAGTTTTGTGTCTCAGAACCAAAGCCCCTGCATGTAACAGTCCTGCCCATGTTCTTGGCCTTCTTCCTCTCCGGCCCATCAAACCAGTGCATTAGTGGTGGTTTTGGGGGGGGGGGGGCCCCAGCTGCGCTCAGCCCCTAAGTACCTGCTGGCAATTTTGTATTTCCCAGCATATCTGTGTGCTCTGGGGGGGATTAGCCCCTGCAGGTTGCCTGCATCTTGTTGCGGGGCGGCAGATTGTGGGCTTCTGAGATGAGGCCTGCAGCTTGGGTTCCTTCACAGTGTTTGCAGGAGCACCAAAGGGATTCGGGTGCCAAAGCACTGAAGTCACTTGGGTGCTTCTGAAACCACCTGTAACCCATCCCTTTGTAGGATTCTGGGTGGATAATGTGAGTTTTCAGAAGAGCTGAGCTCCCAGTGGCCCCAGGAGGAAGCGGAGCTGTTGGACAGCACTTCTGAAAATCCGCATTAGTCCGGTCTCAAAGCTCAGGCTTCTCTTTCCTTCCCCATAAGTCTTGGCTTGCAGAGCCCTCCCCATGCAGCTCATCTCAGAGCTGCCTCGTCCCCCAGATTTTATGGTGGGGATTTTAAGTCTGATCGAGGCATCTGAGTGACTCCCACGAGCTGCTGCAGGTGCCTGTGGCTGCCCTGTCCCTACCAGGGATCCCAGTAGTTTGGGACGGGGCCCGCGGGGTCCCCGTGGTTTGGGACGGCAGCCCCATGGAGATGCCTTCCACACCCCAAGGTGCTTTGGCTTGTGCTTGGAGAGGGCTGAGAGGAGAGGAGAAAGCTGGAGGGGCAGAATGCGCCTGGTCCACATGCCTGGACCAGGCCCAGCATTCACCATCAGCACGGGCGCCCCGGCGCTGCGTGGAAATAGTGGCAAGGACTAAACAGAAACCTTCCCGAGCGTGCTGCTTGACAGAGATTGACTGGAGTCATTCTGTTCGCTGTCCCAAATCTGTTTTCGCTTAAATTGAACCCTAAAACAAAAGAGAGAGAGACGTTGACTGTGCTCCCCCCAAAATTGCATCTCACTTTGGTATCTCTGCTAGGTGAAATGATCACGGAGAACAGTGCAAAAGCTTTGGAGATGTCGCTCCACCCTTTAGTCCCAAGGTGAACGAGCTGGCTTGAGGTCAGTGAGCAGTCCCGCAGCCGCTGGCGTTCCTAGAACCAGGAACTGCTCCGCTCGCAGCCCCCACCTGCCGCTGCCCAGCGCCTTCCTTTGCCTGCCGCTCGCAGCCGTGTTCGCAGCCCCAGATTGGTCCCAGAAAGTGCTCTGTAGCCATCGGGGTCCGGGAGGGAAGGGGCTCATCTTGCAGATATTTATATTGTATAGAGCAGCTTATTTCTACAAGAAAAACATTTTTAAACTCCGACAAAGTATACAGTAGTTTCAGTTCCGGTTTTTGTGACCTTTTTCAGGGATCATTTCAGTGCATTTCTGTATAAAATAAAAATTTAAGGAAAAAAGGATTTTGAAGTATATAAAAAAAAAATGCATCTTCTGTACATAGGCAAACAAGAATCTTCTCTTCAAACACTGTTTCTTGTAGAAACATGTTGAAATTTTTTTGCTGATTTCTTTGTACTTCAAGAGCATGTAAATAATTTATTAAAAGTGACTATTGTAATTTGGAGTTCTTTTTAAACAGATTCCAGCTCTGATTCATGTTGAGAAGATGGGGAGGAAGAAGGACTGAGTATAGCAAAGAGCTGGTGGCATTTACAGCTTGTGTCAAGCTTTGTATAATGTAAATTCTGTATAAATATGTTTTTTTGTCAAATAAATAGATGGAATTAGCAGCATTAAGAAACTGAACACAAAAAATTGCCAAGTCAAGGCTTCTTCATTGCCCCCTCCCCCCATTCTGAAACCTAATGTGCAAAATCTATTTATTTCAAGCGAGGAAATGTGTACAGTCTAATAGACAACCTAAAATGTATTTAAGCGAGTTTGCAACTGGATTTTTTTCATTTTAATATTTGTTTTGTTTTTATGAGTTTCCTCCTTAATTGCCACTGTAGTATTTGTCCAAGTGAAAAGAAACACATTGTAATGGACACTCAAACGGGCAGTTTTAAAAGCAAAAGGGAAGAACACCCGGCTCCCAATCCTTGCAGTTTTCTGGTTCCGTAAACAGGTTGTTTTAATTCACAGTGTGAAAATAAAGGGCTTCCTTTAAAAGGAGGCAGGTAAAATGGTTTGCAATAAATGAATTTTTTTTTAAGTTCCTTTAAAAAAATCTGCTTTGAAGATTTAGGATTTCTGCTTTTTCTTTTGTTAAGCAAATTTATAAATTTAGGGATGTTTTGTGCATATAGAATCTGTCACCAGTATGTATCTTGTTTTGAAGAAAGTGTTTTTGTTGTGGATGTGTCATGCTGTATATATTTGTTCATATTTTTGTGAATTGAATACTATGTACCATTGTATTATAGTAACTTTTATAAAGCAAACCATAAATATACTGACTTTTCTTACAGAAAAATTATGTCGTGCTTAATGTATAGCCAGGGCAGCTTTTTGCTCTCGGACCTGTGCTGGGAGCCCCGAGAGCTGAAAGTATTCATCCAGCGTACAGGCAATGACTTTAAGCAACGTCATACAACTGCTGGGTGAAAGAAGTACATGAGCAGCGCAGCTCTGTAAACCTGAAGTCACGTCAGCCATGAAGTTCTTCCGCCAGCTCCGCGCTGGTCCAGGCTGCAGCCGCAGGGGGAAGCCCCCGTGCCCGGCTGGTGCCGGAGCAGCCGCGCCACGTGCCCAGCCCAGCCCGGCGCTTCGAACCCTGTCCGAGGCAGACGAGATCTTGCCTTTAACACATTTTCTGCTGTGCTGGGTGTCCCAGACCAGTCTGACCGTGTTGATTTTTCTGGCTTCGCATCTTTTTTCTTTACTTTATGGAGGCAAAAGCCCTTAACCTACCAAGCGAGGTGCAGCAGCACAGTGGCTGCTCTGAGTTTCGGAAAAAGAGGTACCCAGGGTAGATATGAGTGTAGCAGCTGATAGAGGAGGAAAATGAACCCACAGGAGAGCGCCTCTGCTGCTGTGCCTTCTCCCGGACGGGTTCTCCCAGCCACAGCAGGGATGGGGAAGCAGGGCATCGCGGGGCCACTGCCGGCAGGGCTTGACCTGGGGGTGGCCGGGTTGGGGCAGGGGCTCGGGCTGCGGAGCGGGCTCACACAGTGTCCCAGGAGCCCAGCCTGAGCCAGGCTCAGGTTTTGAGCAGCTTCCGCACCGGGAAACGCGAGGAGCAGCAAAGGGTGCTGCAGGGATTTGGAGGGCAGATGTGCAACAGCAGGGAGACCCGGGGCCACCAGGCAGCCTGAGGTGCTCGTCAGCCATTGTGTCCTGAGGTCTGCAGGTCCTCAGGGAGCATTCCAGGTTGTCTGGGTCTCTTGTCCTTATCTGCGTTTGACTGTACGGGAGTTGGGATCTGCAGGTACTTTATTAGCAAGGCCGTTTGGGTTGGGTGGTGTTGGGCACTCGGCCCTGCCGTGGGACACCGGTTCCTGCTGCAGCCCTCGTGGCAGCACCGGGGCTGTCACCGAATCCCGAGCCTCAGCTCCTCCCCGATGCCCTGCAGCGTGGGGGACACGGGCACGGGGCCTCCAGCCCCAGCAGCACGGACTGGCCAGGCACTCGCGCTGTGACAGAAATGGGTTTTATTGCGTCAGTGGGGAAAGTCCCCTTGCAAAGGACTCTGACAGTGCCCAGAGCGATGCCCTGAGGGGGGTCCTCCCCTGCAGCCAGGAGTGGGCCAGGCAAGCACCACAAATGTAGCAATTGCTTCTTGACACAGTAGAGAAACCCCAACCCTTCGTTAATTTGGGAATTTACGGGTACCAGAGCAAGACTATGTTACAGTGGCAGGAAGGCTGAAACATGTAAATTCAATCATCTCATTCCAGAATGCTGTAGCTACCCTAAAATCATGTGTTTAAGCTCAGGAAATTCAAATTCAAGATTGAACCTACAAGTAATAATAATAAAAAAGAGACGCACAGAGAGGCAAACCCCTCCGTGCTTTCCTCTCTCAGCTTCCTGCATAGCTAAAATTAATGGAAAACTTTGCATAGACTGGATTTAAGCACTCCCAGTTGTTTCCTGTGTCTTCCTCCATAGCTGCATGCCTTGGGCACGTGCCCTGTGTTAGGAATTCGGTGGCTTGGATCGGGTTAGGCTGGTTCGTGAAAGCGCGGTTACCGTTTCCCACGTCCCCTCTCCCGTGCGGTCCCTGAGGGCAGCGCCTGGGCTGGGTCAGGATCAGTCCTTGCACGTCACCAACTTGGCAGTGGCTTCCTGTGTTTGTGACACTTGGGTCTGGGCTATTTACCAAAGCATCGGCCGGTTCCCGTTTCGTTTGTGAATCAGCTCGTTAGGGGCCTGTGACGAAGGCTGCTCGTGCTCTGCCTCTACATGCACTCAGTCTCCCCGTTGGGGTTCAGGACCGTCAGGTTGCCTCGCGCATCCTGATCGATTTCTATCGCTTCGAACAGAGACTTGAAGTTCCCGGCGCCGAAGCCCTGTGGGGAGGACAGCGTTACCGCCCGCCGGCACCTGGCGCTGGGCTCCCCAGGCTGTCGCTCAACGCCAGGGCCGGCTTTATTATTTTTAGCAGTGAAATCCTCCAGCCGACCTGGTGGTTGTGCCGCTGGATGACCTCCAGAAAGACCGTGGGTCTGTCCTGAACTGGTTTGGTGAAGATCTGGAGCAAGTATCCCTTCTCATCAAAATCCACCAGGATTTTCAGCTCCTGGAGACAAGCAATAGGAAGATAGCTCCGAGACCCGCCAGGGAGCAAGGAGATGCCTCTGCACGGCCCTTGGCCCTGCCGGATGCTTTGGGGAGCTGGCCCAGACACGGTCCGACCCACCTCCAGCTTGTCAATGTTCTCCTTCACTTTGATTTTGGCAGCTTTCAGCCTCTCCCGCAGCAGCTGGTAGTAGCTGGACGGCACGTCCATGAACTGCACGCCGCGCTGCTTCAGGTTGGTGATCTGCAGGGCGGGGGAGAGCTGAGCGTGGGGCGGGTGCGCGGGGACAGGCAAGGACCCTTCACCCCGCCGGCCCCCGACACCTCCGGGGGCTCTCCGGCCTGGAGAGGAGCCGGGGGCAGGTGGACCACGCGCCTGCCCACCCGAGCACCGTTAATCCCGGCTGTAAAACAACCACGGCACAAAGCCCAGGTCTCCACCACCTGCCCTGGAGCCCACCGCTGCCCCGTGACGCAGCCCTAAGTGGGTCAGGGCACGGGACAGGGCTGCCCCGGCGGCACTCACCGACGAGATGATGTCGGAGGTGTTCAGCGCGATGTGCTGGACGCCGGCCCCTCCGTAGTAGTCGACGTATTCCTGCAGGGAAACATCTCACTGCGTTGGCGGTGTTGCGGCTTGCATGACCAGTGAGCCTGTGCCAGCTGTGAGCCACTGCCCTGTTGGTCCTGTCCCTTTTTCTTCACCAAAGCCCTGCTGGTGGTGGTGACGTATCAACGGATGTGCTCACCTGAATCTGGGATTTCTTCTTGCCGAGCGCCGGCTCGTTGATGGGCATCTTAATGGTCTCCTCGTAGTTGGTGACCACGATGGAGCGCAGGGCGCTGAACTCGGTGTGCAGCTGCTTGTCGTCCACGGACCAGAAGCGGTGGAAGAGCAGGTTCTTCTGGTACCTGCCCGGGCCACAAAGGGCACATCGAAGCCTCCCGCTCTATCCCTGCACTAATGAACCTCTGCTCTGGGTTAATTGTCCTCAGCCGCAAACGTCGGTGAGACCAGCACTGCGGTGCCGCCTCCTCCCAGCCCTCCCCGCTCTTACCAGTCTGCCACTGGGACCATCTGGAGGTCGGGCTGGTTCCCCACCACGTGGTCCACGAAGCTCAGTTTGGCGCTCGGTCTGTGGGGAAGGGGACGGGGGCAGCGCTCGGCCGGGCCGGGGGCCCCGGGGGCTGCGACGAGGCGGGGAGCTCCGTGCTGGGACAGCGCGCTACTCACAGCCTGGGCAGCAGGGGGTCCCTGAAGAGGGGCGCGTGGTACCCGGGCAGGAAGAGCCCCTTGTAGTTGAGCTTTTCTATCAGGGTGTGCGTCGTGTCGCCGTACTGCAGCGGGGAGGGAAGCGGCTCGGTGCCCGCCCTGCACCTCGCGGTGCACAGACCCTGCCACAGATGGGGGGGTCCCAGCGCCGCCGCCCCCCACCACTCACCGTCTGGATGACGGCGAACTTCACCTTCCCGAACTTGTCCTCCTCCACCCAGGGCTCCTTCACCACCACGGCTCCACGCTCCTTGGCTTTCTGGGCAGGAGGAGAGCGCCCCGTCCTGCTGCAGTGCCCGGAGCCCGGGGGGGACGCAGCCCTGGGACCCTCCCCACGCCAATGTGGGGACGTGCGGCTGGGGACGCTGCGTGCATCCCATGCTCGGCTGCGACACCCAACCGGCCCCCGAAGCTGCTGCAGCAGCAAGCACCAGCCTCTGCAGTGGGCAGCGCCGGCACAACCGGACCTGCCGCCCCCGCTCTTTGTCGCTCCTTTCCCCCTCCAAAACTCACCGTTTTGGGGTGCCCGCTGCATTTTGCGGGTGCTGCCTACCTGCACGATGAAGTCACAGTCCTCCACTTCGAAGGCCACGTCCTTCACCCCATCCCCGTGCTTCACCAGGTGCTCGCCCATCTCTGCCAGCAGCCAGTGGGCGTGAGCGGGGGTGCTGCGCACCGCCCGGCCCCTCCGGCCCCCCCGGACCTACCCTCGTTCCCAGGGTTGAGAGCGGACGAGAGAACGAACACGATCTGGAGAGGAAAAGGATGACGGGCTAGGGGTTGGGACCGATGGGCAGGCACACCACGGATGCGGGGTTTAATGCTGCAGACGCCTTTGGGCAGCGTCGGCGCAGGTCCGGCATCTCCCCATCACCGCGCCGCACCTCGGTGGTGGCACCGCTGTGAGGTGCTTTGGTGCCGTACCTTGTCCTGCTTGATGACGTGCGACACCACCTCCCTGCTGCCGGTCTCCAGCCCCCGGTACGCCAGCTCCTCGAAGCCCAGCTTGTTGCAGTAATACGAGGCAGCCTGCCACGGCGGCACGGGTGAAGCCACGGCGTGTGCAAGGGGCGCGCGTGTGTGTGTGAGGGGGCATTTGCTGCTTCCAGCAGCACGTTGCTGAGTCTTTCACCGCCCCGCTCTGCTCCTGCCTGCCGAAACGAGCCCCCCGCCCGCAGGCACGCTCCTCGAGCAGCCCGGGAGGAGCAAGCAGAGACAAGAAAGCGGTGAAAAGAAACCCCAAACTCCATGGAAAGCGCTGCCTCGAGAGCCCCTGGTGCCGGCTGCGGCTGGGCAGGAAGGCGGAGGGGCATGCGGTGGGTGGGGGACATTTTTGCTTTTCATCTGCACACTGGGGGCCCCTCCTGCGCACACCCCCGGCCACCACCCCTCGCCTTGCGCAAGGGTCCCAAGGCCGTGGAACCAAGCCAGGGATGGGCGCTGGGACAGCGGCACGGCCCCGGCCTCCAGCCGCCCCCCCGGCAGCCAATGACCGGAGTGGCTGCGTTGTCCCCAGCACGGCCACTGCCACCGCCACCGCCACCGCCCCTGCCCATGTGCGCGGCTGGACACAGCCTCCTACCTGCTTGGCATTCCCCACCCAGAAGGTGATGGAGTGGAAATGGATGAAGCGGCCTTGGGGAGGCTAAAGGGAAGGAGAAAAGAATTTGTCCTGGCTGCTGGGCATTCCTTGCTCTGCCACGGCGCTGCTCCTCTCCAGAGCAGCGGCTGCAGCCCTGCAGGTGCAAGTCCTGCAAATGCAATTCCTGCAAGCGCAAGTCCCGCAAGTGCGGTTCCTGCAGGTGCAATTCCTGCAGGCGAGGGCTTGCGGAGCGCAGAGCAGGGCAGACAGGCTGGGGAAGGGGAAGGCAGGGAGGGAGGAATGGGAGGAGAGAGCTGGGAAGTGGGCAAACAGCACTCGGAGGTGCTGGGGGAGCGCAGCACTCGCTGCAGGTAACGTGGGCACCCGCCTGCCCGGACAGCGCGGGGAGCCCGTGGCCGGACAAACCCCGTGGCCGCTGCTATGCACCCTCGTTAACCTCCCTGCGTTAACGATTTACCCAAGCGGGGCAGAGCGTGGCGAGCCCCTTTGCTCTATTTCATCACCGCCAGGCGCAGCGCTGGGAGCGAAATGGGGCAGGAAACGGGGACTCTGCTGAGGCCTCGGGTTTGGCCACCAGCACCCATCACCTCCCGCTGTGCCCTCCTCCCGAGCACAGAAATCCGCGCGGATAAGCGCGGTGTGCGGCGAGAAGCCCGTCCCGCGCGTCCCGAGCAGCGAGCGGCCGCGCTTCCATCTTGGCAGCGGAGCGAGGGGCGAAGCGGGAGCGCAGTGGCTCTGCGCCGGGAGGCAGCGCTCACCTTTTGTCCCTTGTCCGTGTACGTTGTCTGAAAAGAGAGAATTGGGAAGAGGCAGGTTAGCGGGGCAGGAGGCCCTGCAGGGGGAAGAAAAGAGGCAGAGGGGAAAAAGCGGCAAAATTCCCCGCAAACCGCGTGCCTTAACGCCCAGTCCCCGACCCTCACCATTTTTGTGACCCGGCGACGTGACAGCGGCAAAGAGAGCGCGATCCCGTGCACGGGGCTGATATAGCGGGGCGAGGGACGGCTCCTCCTCAGCTCCACCCCGGGCACGGCCCCGTCCCGGCCTGTCCCGCTGGTGGCCACCGGCCCCGCGGGTCCCCGCGAGTCCCCTCCTGTGCCCGGTGGCCTCCCTGGCTGCAGTCGAGCCCAGGTGACGTGGGCGCACGCACGGTGCAGGGACAAGGGGACGAGGGGCCGGGGCCACTCGGTGGCTTCCTCGGCCCTGGTGACAGCAGTGCTGCGGGGCTGGCAGAAGCGGGGACACGGGGAGCCTGCCCGTGGCCGGTGGCACCAGCGTGGGGCTGCAGCGGTGGCACCGTGTCACCCTCTGCTGCTGCACACCCGAGGTGTGCACGGTGGGGCTGGAGAGGGGATGGCAGTGGAGTGGTGGCCAACCCAAGGCACTGTCACCGCTGTGTCACCCCAAGGCACCGCCATTGCCACATCCACCCATAGCAACGGTGCCACTGTGTCACCCCACGGCACTGCCACCACCGTGCCACCCTATGGCGATGACACTGCTGTGTCACCCTGCAGCATTGCCACTGCTATGTCACCCTACAGCACTGCCACAGTGCTGTCACCCCACGGCACTGCCACCACCGTGTCACCCCGATGCAATGACACCACTGTGTCACCCCAAAACGCTGCCACTGCTGTGTCACTCCATGGCAATGGTGCTGCCGTGTCACCCCACGGCACTGCCACCACCGTGCCACCCTATGGCGATGACACTGCTGTGTCACCCTGCAGCATTGCCACTGCTATGTCACCCTACAGCACTGCCACAGTGCTGTCACCCCACGGCACTGCCACCAC
>VXAA01005931.1:63393-88903 GCA_013399115.1 Anseranas semipalmata
GCTGGAGGCGCAGATCCAGGCCTGCTACCAGCTGCTGGAGGACGTGAGCGGGGCGGGCGGGCGGGCAGGGGGGGGCTCGGGGCGCTGCCGGCGGCCTCACCGCTCCCTTTCTCCTCGCAGCAAAAGGGCGTGGGCATGGACGAGCCGCTGGTGGACGCGGAGGGCTTCCCGCGGGCCGACATCGACCTGTACCAAGTGCGCGCCGCCCGCCACAACATCGCCTGTGAGTGGGGCCGGGGCGGTTTCCATGGCTACCGGCAAACCCGGTACCGGGCGAGGGGCTGGGGGCCTGTGCTGGGCCCCCCCGGGGCCGCCCCGCCGAGCCGGGCGGGGAGAACAGCCCGGAGCTGCTTGATGGTCTGCAAGTGACCGTGGGCCCCAGGCCCCGCGTCCCCGCGTGTGTGCTGGGCTTCGGAGGGCGGGCTTCACCGTGTCTAACGGGGGCGGTGATCGCCGGCACCAGCCGGCACCGGCACCGGCACCCGCAGGGTTGCTGGCGGAAGGGTTTGGCTGGGCACAGCTGGGCTCCAGCGCACCCGGAACGGCATTTTCTGCCCGAAAGCTCGGCTGCAGGGGAGAGGGAACATTCAGAAAGAGCCCTTGGATGTACCTTGCTCTTGCTACGTTGCATTAATGGTGTCACCCGCAGGTCTGCAGAATGATCACAAGGCCCTGATGAAGCAGGTGGAGGAAGCTCTTCACCAGCTGCATGCCCGGGAGAAGGAGAAGCACGCCAAGGATGAGGCGGAGGCACGGGCTGAGGCAATGAGCCAGAACCAGAGCCTGCCACAGGCTTTTGCCAAGGTTAACGCAGTGACTCCAGAGTCTCCTGCGAGTCTCTCAGTAAGTTGTTGGGTCTGACAGCCAACGGGGAAGGCTTCTTTTGGACCCAGAGAGGAAACATAACAGATAGCTTGCTCTGTGTTCTTGTTAACAAGCAGGAATAAACTGTGGGATACTGATTATTATTGTCCCACCCCAAGTTTATTCTAAGTGTTTACCAAATAGTCACCTTCTTAACCAGTACAGTTCTTGAAAGCTCCTGTGGAGGGAGCTGCCCTTGCATGGCAGTGCTGGTGTCACTGGGGTGTCCTGTGAACCTATTTGTCACTGTGCTGGAACCAGAACAACTGTTTTCTCAGCTGTACTATTGCACCACACAGTTCATACAAGGCCTCACTGACCATTCTAGCCTCAATGTTTCTCTTCCCATAAAACAGGGCACAGGAACAAGTACTTATTTGTTTGTAAGGACATGGAGAGGGTGTAATGTAGTTCCATTGCCTGAATGGTATTACCTGTCTTCAGAGAACACAGATGTTCAGCTTCCTTCTCTCTCTGTCCAGGGGCTTCAGGTTGATGATGAGATCGTGGAGTTTGGTTCCGTCAATGTGCACAACTTCCAGAACCTGCAGAACGTCGCCACAGTGGTGCAGCACAGTGAAGGGGTAAGCTTGTTTCTGCTGTAACTGCATTCTCTTGCCCTGTCTCTATTAGCTAGCTACGGATTTTTCTGTGGAAGTCAGATCTCAGTGTCAGGTTCAGTCTGCACTGTTGTAGCCTTGTTCTCTCGCAACATGGGGCTAATTCCTGCCTGGACAGCTGGACAGAAGAGAGAAAAGAGGTGCATGCTCTTTGCTGTGAGCATCATCTTGCCTGCTTCTCCCCTGGGGGACTGCCTGAAGCAGCACGCTGTGCTGCCGTGCCACCCACACGGCCTTCTGGACTGGCCAGAGAAGCTACCACAGCCATCAGATGCTTTACAGTGGAACTGAGAGGTCTCATGGAGCTGTCTGTCCGCTGAACGCTCCCTCCTTTCGAATCTAGATGAAGGGGTGGGAATGAGAACTGAAGAAATGCTCATAATGTTCTTCTGGTGCTTCAGCAGAAGAACAGAAAAGTGGGTTTACTTGGTAATGGAAAGTTGCCGTCTCTTTTTCTTTCTTTCCTTTTTTCCCCCCTCCCAGAGACCCTTGAGTGTGACTGTGATCCGCAATGGCAAGAAAGTGCACCTGGGGCTGACTCCGAAGCGCTGGGCTGGGAAGGGCCTCCTGGGGTAGGCTGCTATTTCATTTAACCAGAGTGTATGGGGCTTTCACCCAGCTCAGAGCAAGTTTCTTGCAGCAGGGCCAGCTCTGTGCTTCACTCTGTGTGTGTTGCTGCCCGCTCTGACGGGTTTCGTTGGCAGGTACCGGCTGAGAGCTGGGGCTGACAGTTTAACACAGTGATACAGCACAGGGGAGGCGAGCTGTGCCAAACATGAGCCACGAGGCAGAAGACCTCGGTGGCTAGTTCCTCTGATAGAGGAAACCAATGGAAGAGGGGGGATGTGGTGGATCTGATTCATACTATGTCAGATCTTCTGAGCTTCTTTCAGAACTGAGACTTTAATGTTTTCTTCTACACTCTTCCTTTTCAGCTGCAATATCATTCCCTTGCAAAGATGACCATTGCTTGGAAAACAATAAAGATGAAGCTTGCGCCTGCTTTCTGGACTCTGATCTGGTTTGGAAACTTCCCCTACAATCTTCGTTTTCGCTGAAACAAGCGTTTCAGAGACTGTGACCTCTAGGTGCCAGACTTGCAGAGTCTGAAGAGGTTCAGATGGAGCAAGGCCTTACTGCAATTCAGAATTGCACTGTTTCATGAGGAGTAGCTTGTAGTGTTGCAGGATGTGGCTTCTCATCTCTTTTTCCTTGTATCACTTTGGAGTGAGGCTAGAGAGAGACCCAAATTTCGCTTGATACAGATTCTAAAGAGCATAAAATGCTCTTATTTGATGATAACAGAGCATTCCTTTTTTTTTTCTTCCCTTGAAATTCCTCACTGAACATCTTTTTAGAATATGCTAAAAAGTCCTGGAGCACTTTTGTCTCTCTAGTAGTAGATCACAGGCAAGAAATACACAAATTTGATACTTTATCTTTCCCGTGTTTCCACAGCTGTTGGAAGTTACTAAATATGATGAAAGAATTTTTAGAGTGCCTAATTATTTTAAGTTAATGAAATAAGGAATATGGGGTTATAATTCTACTTTGTCTTATCTTTTAGTATTTTGTATAGTTATGACTAGGTAAAAGTACTCCTAACTTGATTTTTTGTATTTTATTTGCTGTAGTTGGTTTTAGGGTGTATGAACTCTTCAAGGGGATTTTGGGGTGATTTGTTTTTGTTTGTAAGCTTGTTTCCAGTTGAACTTAAAAAATACTCTCCTAGAACAATAAAACCGAATAATGCCTCTCTCTGTTCTTGTAGAAGTTATTATTTTGGGACAGCAATTGTAGGCCATGTTGGGTAAGTTAAAAGCAGATCTGCATGGACATAAAACAATGATCCCCTGACCTTCCAGAGCCAAAGCCCAGGCAAGGTGCAAGTCTTTTGTTAGCGCTTTGTAGGCAGGTTGTGGGCATAAGTAACAAATTAAACAAAATGAGAAATTTTGTTATAAATGTTAATAACCACATCTGAGAGAAACTGAAACAGTGGACTAGTGAACATGTTTTTAAATCGTTCACCCGGGGCTCTGTTAAATTGAGTAGGTTTACCCTTTTGATATTCCAAGCATTTGTGTTTCAACATACAATCCAACCACATATTCTCACTGAAATGGTAAAGCCTGAAAGCCAGGCACCTTGCTCAGTGATTCCTGCAGGCTTCATGGTGCTGGGGAGGAAGTATTACTGCAGCAGCCCATGGAAGTGTTGCTTGGTTAAGATTTTATCTGTATAATCCTCATCAAAGGCAGTCTCACCCTGGTCTGCCTTTGCTACTCCTGTTTTGTTCTTTCAAGTCATTTTAACAGGGCTGAATCATGACACTATTTTGCTCAATCTTTTATTCTTGAAGAATAACTGAGACTGGGAGGTGTGCTGGGACCTTCTGTTGCATGTAAATCCTGCATCTCTAGCAGAGCAGTCCTGAGGCTAAGCTGGCACTGTTGAACTCCGCTGCTATGACTCGCAAAGGCCGCTGCATCTCTTAAATCTGCTCTGAAATCCCACTAGGAAGAAGTGTGATTTCCCTGTCTGTAGCCACAAGGTAGGTACCCCTGCAGGGCTGTGCCATAGGAAAGTTGAGTCTCTGGATGGGACCGCGGTATCAGTGGACTTGTATAAAATTGGAGTTTTTAAGTGCACCAAGTTTGGGAGGTTTTTTGTTTGTTTGTTTTCCTCCACAAAAGGACTGGTCTTATTTGTAGGTGCTGCTGCAGTGTCTAAACATGTGACTGTACCCGTGTCCACGAAGTGCCCCTCTTGTTTGTCCCTATAAAGCAGAATGTAGCTGTAAGTATGCATTTAAGTTACGTACTGGCAGCTGAAATGTCAGACCATCAAGGGACTGGCCTTGGCCATGTCTACTTGGCAGATGTGCCTAGGTACCCCAGCTGTGAGAAGCTGTTACCTGAGCTGCAGATGAATCTGGGCCTGTATATTGGTCCAAGAGAAGAAAAGCTCATGGGGTGCATCCTTCCAGGCCCTTGCGTTTGTGCCTCCTGGGATGAAATGACCTAAAAAGTCCCGGCTTTTCCTGGTGCTCGTGAAAGGAGGTTAGCGGGTCAGTGCAGCCCGATCAGGCAGGTTAATCCCTGTTCTCAGGGAGTTCATTTCCCTGTCACCGTGGAGGATGTCTGCACACTTCGGATGGCTCTTAGCTCTGCGAGGCTTGTGTAGAAGTGCGTGTCCTAACTGTGCGTCCTAATCGCCGTGTTCCCAGCCACTCTGTTGGTGTGCCGTGAGTACAAGGGGTGGAATGATCCCTGCAAGTAAAATCAACACAGGTTATGTTGCAAAACCTACAGCAGGTGGTAAGGTTTGAGCTGCTTCCTCAGAGCACACTCAGCCCCCTGCTGTAGTACCAGAGCAGAAGAGGAGCTGCTCTCACTATTTCAGTCCTCTGGGAGTAACCATAAGGACTTCTGTGCTGGAGAGCAGAGATGGCTCCCTGTATCCAGCGTGATCGGGGAGCAAGGACTGAACGTCACCGGATGGGAGAAGAAAGCCCTATTTGTGAACAAGCTTTACGTGCATGTGCTGATGCAGCTGCCCAACGTTGCAGTCTTACACCCAGTAGAAATGGTGTTTTGGGACTGACCCCTGCTAAATCACCACTAATTGCTTTGTATCTGCCTCCTCGGATCAGATTTTTGCTCCTGAAGCCGGAAAGCCCCCGGTCAATGCAGCGGGCTGTGCCACAGCCGAGGAGGTTGGAGGCAGCGCGCGGAGAACCTCTTCAGGTTGAGGAGATTGTTTGAGATAATAACAAAACCGCTTTCCTCTCCCAGCAGGGCGCCAGGCTCTTGCTGGGTGGAAGAAAAAACAAACTAGATTTAGAAATTGTTATTATTTGAGCTTAATAGCAAGTCTGAAATCAGCAGCTGGGGGAGCTTGGAGCTGATTATCTGTGGTGGAGAAGGCGACAGCTCGGGGTGGTCGCTGGGAGCTGCGTCCCTCTGAGTGCCATCCTGGTGGGGAGCTCAGGGCGCTGGGGACAACGGGGGGACCTGGCCGTGGTTAGAGGCTGATTTTTCTCATGCGCCCGCTCAGAGGTAGCAGGGGACACAGGCGCTTGTGAAGATCCCTCGTCCCCTTCCCTAGGCAGGGCACAGATCCGGTCCCAAAGGGGCTTGGCGATGCCAGAGGGACTTTGTCACAGCCACGAGCAAAATTTGGGATTCGGGCTTGAGCAGGGCAAGGGGCTGAGCGTCTGCGGGGGCCGTGCTTTGGGCAGGGGGTCAGCGCCGCCTCTCCGTGGCAGCCGATGGGGCCGAGAAGGGGACATGGAGGGGACGAGCCCCCCCTCTCCCAGCGCTTTCCGGGCTGTCGCTGGTGGCAGCCGTTGCAGCCGTTGCCCAGGGAACAGCGGTCGGATGCAAACAGAAGCGGGGAGCGGTGTGACGGTGACGGTGAGCGGGGTCCCGGGGTGGCGGGGGTCCCTCGGGGCAGCCCTGCGGGGCCGTGGCCGTGCCCGAGCACGCGGGGTGCCAGGGGAGGGGTTCGTCCCAGGGCCCCCTTCCCGTTCCCACAAAAACTTCTCCACGTGCTGGGGCTTCGGCGCTGGCTCAAATCCAGACGCGTGAAGCTGGAGCTGGACCAGCTGCAGACCACAAGCAGCCCCGCTACGTGCGGGGACCGTGGCAGAATCCCGTTGGAGAGCAACCGTCCGTGCCCCGCGGTGCGCACAGGCAGGCAGAGCGGGAGCCTGATCCCAGCCAGGGCTGTGCCAGGCCTGCTTGCGCTCGGCGGGAGCGTTACTGGGGCTGAACGGGGCTCTGGGACCCATTTCCCAGCTTCACACGTGCCCTGTCCTCCCGCTGTGCCAAACCCCAGCTCACTGTGCGGCCACGCCTGGCAGGCTGAGTATTTCGGGTAATATTTTAGAGCATCTCTCACTCACTCCCAGCTGCACCAGCACTTCCCCAACCCAACGCTGTGTCCCTGCAGCAGGCTGGATTTTGACAAAAAAGATCTTTTTTGTCGCTGATGTCCGCCTAGAGCTGACTCGAGCTCTGCGGAGCTATCGACACGGGGGCTGGCTGCCTGGCCCCAGCGGCTGTGTGTCCAGCCTGCTCACTAACAGTGGGGGTTTCAGACCGAAACTCTTTGAAGGCTTCTTGGAAAGGGGCTGAAGCTGAGGATGGATGACTCGAGTGCCGGTACGTCGAAGGGGATGTCCCAGGACGGACAGACACGTCAGGAGGCAGCTGTGCTGCCCCGGCAGGTGAGGGCAGCACCACGGCAAGCCGTGCGTGGCACAGGGTCCACGGCCAGGACCTGCTGGAAGCAGAGACCCCGTCCCCAGCACCGGGGGAGTTTTCTCCTGGACGTGGCTCATCACCCACATCCCCCGGGGAGGTGGAGCGGGGACCCCACGCTGCAGCATCTCCGGCGCTCAGGGGGAGCACCCTCGGGGCCGCGTCCCACCCCACGCGATCCTGCCTGTGGGACCCAAAACAACCTTGCAGGCAGTCGCTAGTGATTTGAAGCAGCAAATCAGAGAGCTGCGGTGAATAGCCATTTCCATTCGGCTCCCCCTTCTCCCACTTTTGGTATTAAACAAGCCCTGTGGGGCTGGAGCCTGCTGTGTGTAGGCTCTGCCCTGCCATCAATATTTGCTGAGCACCTGAGCTGCTGGTGAGTTACACGAGTTACGTGAGCCCGGCCTCATCCCTGGGCTGAAAGAAATGTTAGCTCACCTCATCTTACCTCGCCTGGACCGCGGAGGCTGCAGTGTCCAAACTGGGCTTAGACCTTGCGCAGGAAAAGCAAGGGGCCCTGTGGGAAGAGGCAAAAGCTGATTTGGAGCCCCAGAAGATGAAGTGGCTGGTGCTCAGAGCAGGGGAAGCCTCCCGAGGGCTGCTGCCAGCTCTGACCCCCCTGGGATGTTTAATTCATGTATGAGAGGCTGAGGAAGGCGGCTGTGGGATTTTTTGCCCTTATTTTCCAGCTGCTTGCCGGGCAGCAGATTTCTGGAGAGCCTTTGGCATCCATCTCACCCCTGTCCCAAGACCCAATTCCCCTGTTTTTCACCCCGGTTCGCCATCGCGCCCTCTCCAATCAATAACCGGTGGGGAATGGGCGGGGGGACACAGCAAAACAGGCAGCCCCAGGTCAGGGGGCAGTGTGGACCCAAACCTCTCTCCTTTTCCGAGGACCCCGTGGCTGCTGCCCAGGAGGAGGAAGGAGCAGCGGGGGGTGCTGGAGCAGATGTACCACTGGGTCCCCCAGGGTCTTCTCCGGGGCCAGGGGTCCCAGGCACCCTGCCCGGCACCTGGGATGGGTGGCAGGACATGACTGCATCGAAGCCTGCCCCAGGGGACAACACCACCGGGACGTCACGCTCAGAGGGTGCTGGACCCCCCAAACCCACCCCAGCACTGCCCGAGCCCAGGGGGGCCATCTCCAGCCCTCACACGGGTCATGGAGAGCAGGAGCGGCAGCAGAGGAGCTGGGAGGACGACCGGTGTGATGCCTCCACCAGCCTGGTGTGGGTGGCCCAGCCAGGTCAGCTCTTCCAGGGGGACAAGCAGAGCAGCTGTCACCCCCTTGTGAGTACCAGCGGGCAGGAGAGCATCTGTGGTGCCACCTCGCGCCTGCCCAGCGCTCCCACCCAGCTCTGTCCCGTCCCCCCAGGGGCATTTTGGGGCTTTTTTTGTTTTTGTGCCCACTGCTAAGAGCCAGGAGCTGCTCTTCCTGCAGAGCCTGTCCTGGGCGTTGGGCTACAACAGCAGCCTGGCCGTGCACAGCCTGGTGGACGGGGAGGACCGGGTGCTCCTGTACGTCTGCTCCCACACGGCGGTCATCCACGACGTCCTCAGGAGCCGGCAGTACCACCTGCAGGTCTGGCACGGCTCCCTCCTCCTCCTCTTCTCCGAAGTGCCTTCCTTCTGTCCCCCGTCCTGGCGCCCAATGCGTGTGCGTGGTGGAGCAGCTGCCTGGGTGCTGGGTGCTGCGGATGCGTGGTGCTTAGGGGACGCCTGAAACCATGAGGGAGGAGAGAGGAGGACCCTTGGGAGAGGACGAGGAGAGCCATCAGCCAAGCAGGCTGATGAACGCTTTAAACAACCAGCAGCTCTGGAGCTCCCAGGTGCTTCTCCCTTTCCCCAGGGCCACGTGAATGCCATTTCTTGCCTGTGCGTGAGCGAGGACCGGCGCTGGGTTGCCACCGCCGACCGAGGGCCAGACCCTCTGGTCATCGTGTGGGACGCCTTCTCCGGGTGAGCTGCGGGAGCCCCCTCTGTGCAAACCTCCCGTGTCTGTACACCGGGCTGGGGGCAAGCACGGGGAGGGGAGTGGGGGCGAGCCCCTTGCTCGGGAGGAAGGGCTGGGGAGGACGCTCAGCATCAGTGCCGGCTGCTGCAGATCCCACGGCAGTGCCCGTGCCTGCGGATGCGGATGCTCTCCCCTCCGCAAACTGGGGCAAGCAGGGGTGCAGCCCCGCCGCGCTTGCAGGAGCGCCCACGAGGGCTTTGCCCCGCAGGATACCGGTGCGCACCATCTTTGACGGCCATCCAGGCGAAGGGGTCAGCGCTATCGCCATCTCCCAGGACGCGAAGTATTTGGCGACCATTAGCGCTGGCAGGGTGCAGGTGAGGAAAGTATTTTCTCCTTTGTGGCGTTGTGTGGTAGGTTTTTCTGGGGGGTGGTTCTCGTGGGTGGGGGAGCAGGAGTGGGTCTGCGTGGGGGTGGCTTGTTTTTGCTAAGCCGTTGGAAGGTGGATCTGGATTTCATTACACTGAATGCTGCAGAGCTGAGAAAGCAGGGCTGAAGTTGGGATAAAAGCTCCTGATGTGCTTCCATCGAAGCAATTCCTAGCAGTGCTTCCTGAAATCAAGCTGTCAGGCCACGCTGGGTTTATCCTGCTCCGGTCTTTTATAACCACACCCTCTGCCGCTGGAGGATGGGGCTCACCCAGCCAACCCGGAGCTCCCAGGAAGCCACAAACGTCTCCTGGTTTCTCCCCGTGCCAGAGGGTTTGCGTGTGGAGGTGGACGTGCCCCATCGAGAGCCCAGCGTGCAGCGCAGAGCTGAGGCCTGAGCTCGGGCTCCAGGTGAGCGCCGCAGGGACCCGGCCACCGCGCTTCGTTCGGGGCAGGTGGCGAAGTGCGCCTGAATAAAAGCAGATGTTTGGCATGAAAGAATAACAGGGAACGTCGCTCAGCTTGGCATTAATGCGTCTCTCACCTTTTGATTTCAGGATTTTGTTGTTTTTAACCCCCAAAATCCCTATGAGTTTGTCAGCAACAGCAAAACCCAGGTGATATTTTACCTGTGGGTGAGTAGGACCACGGGACATTCTCTTCTAGTGCCCAACGCGCTCCCAGAGGGTGCGGCGGTGGCGTGGGGCCAGGCACCCGCCCGCATCCTGCACCGGGTCGGTCCCAGCCTCCAGGCGATGCTCCCCACCTCTCCCACCCATGCTTCCCCGTGGGCCTCGTGAGGGTCGACAGCTCGTGGGAGAGGGGCGGGCGGAGAGAGAGGCGGTTTTGTGTGCTCCGAGAGGTCTTGGAGCCTTCCTGGCCCCGGAGCCCGGCTTTGGTCCCCAGCAGAGGGTGGGGAAGGGACGCGTGGGCGCTGTGGGGTGCCGCTACGGGGTGGCCGTCCTCGTGCGGACGTGTGTTCTGCTCTCCCCGCAGGGTGATGCTGGCTTGCAGTACAGCGCTCCGCCTTTGAGCAAGCAGGTGGGCGCGCGGGGAACGCTCCCCACGGCGAGCTGCCTGCGGCGGTCCCACCGCGCGACGGGGAGGGACCGCCACGCGGAGGGACCGAAGAGAAGAGCCAGCGCCCAGGACTAACGCGCGGCCCCGTCACTCTCTCCGCAGACCTTCAACAGCGTGGTGGGACGCTTCAGCCAGTCGGTTTTTCATTTTAACAACGCGCAAGCTCTGACGGGCACCTCCGCCGGGAAGCTGGTGCTGTGGGACACGGTCTGTCCCCGCTCCCTCTCCAAGGAGGTGCAGCTCAAGCCGCACAGCATGAAGGCCACCAAGCTGGTGCCGATGCAGAAGGACGGCATTACGGTGCTGACGGTGTTGGAGAGGTGAGGAGATGGCAGCCGTAGGTAAGGTCCTCAGACAGCGCAGCCCAGAAATGGCAGAGCCAGCAATGACGAACTACTGACGAGCGTTGCAGTTTTACACTTGGCTGTGTGTGAGGACCAGGCAAATCCAAGCGGCAAAGCGCTGCTGATTTATGAGATGCCGCTCCTGTTTTGTTTTGGTTTTTTTTTTCAGCAATGAATTTGGCTAAGAAAAAAAGAAAAAAAAAAGTGTTGAAAACTCCTGGCAGTGTGATGCCAGCTCCCCTAGGACCTCACGGGTTGGCCACGGTCACAGAGGACACAGACGCGTCTTGCTCGGCCTCCTGGCCTCTACCGGCAGAGGGAGCAGGCAGCCTCCAAGCAGCCCTGGGGACAGGGCTGGGGACACGACAGGGTCACAGCAGAGCCCGGCGGCTTCTGTGCTTGTCTATATGGGGCTTGTCTCAAGCACTTTTGCGCAGAAAAGGCAAAAGGGAAGAGATTTGTTCCTACCCAATAAATACTCAGGAGTTCTCCATCAGCTTGTCACTTAGACGCTTTCCAGGGTGTTTCGCAGGCTTCATCACGCACAGGCTCACAGGGACAGGCGCCGTGTGCTCCCCACGGCCACTCCGTGTCTTTGCCCTGTGTGTTGCACTGGTGGAGCGGAGGGCAGGCTGGCCCTGCTCACGGTGCCTTTCAGCGCACGAGCTCTCGCGCAGCCTAACGCAGAGCTTTCCCTTCCCTCCAGCTGCATAGTGACAGGGGATGTGAAAGGCCAGGTTAAGTTCTACGGCGGGCAGCTGCAGCTCCTGGCCTGCTACAGCCACAGCAGCGTGGGTCCCATTCGCTCCATCTCCTTCTCCAAACCCGCTCCTGACCCTCCCGGTGCCTCCTCAGCCTGCTCCAGCGCCAGCAGCCAGCCCTTCGCCACCAGGTGAGCATCCCTCCGTTAACCCCGCTCTTCTGCATCTGCCCTGCAGGCATCTCCCAGTGCCCGTCACGAACCGGGTGGCCCCAGCACATCTCAAATTATGAACCGGGTGCGACGCCTCGGCGCAGGCTGGAGCAGCATTAATGCCGGCACGGAGCCGACCAGCTGGGCGCGGAGCTGTGCAGCTCCTCTGTCACGTAGCCGGCATGCCAGGCAGGGCTAATGCCGAGCCCACAGCCCCTGCTGAGCCCCTTAATCCCCTCCCTTAAATCCCTCCCTGGTGGCTATTTCCAGTTAGATTTTACCACTGCTGGGCGAGATAATCTGGGCTGCACGGTGCGGCTTGGGGGCTTGGGGCAGCCTCAGCTGGGACATAATCGTGCCCGAGGGGCTCTAGGAAGTCTGCGGGCCAGATGATGCTGTTCTGGGGCTGCAAACCATATGTCCGCCACTCCTGCCAGGACTTTCCTGGCAGTGTCTGTCCGTAGCCACATGTGTTTTCCAAAGAGCCACGTGGAACAGGTTCCTCTCCAATCTGGCGCAGCGCCCTGGGAAATGTTTTGTTTTCGCATGTTGTTCCATGTTGCCTCGCACCTCTTCCTGGGTTGCTGCGGCAGCCCCTGCCACTTGCGGTTGCTCTGGTGAGCACCGAAGGCAGAAGACCAAAGGGGAAGCTAAAGGGCCGCTGGCTGCCCCCGCAGGAGGCACAGCATCCTCTGGAGTCCAGGCCGGATGAGAAGAAACCAGCAGTGGCCATGGACCAGCTAGCAATAGTGGCTGCGGCCACGCGTGGGGCAGCCCTGTGCACGCCGTCCTCTCCTGACCCTCTCGTGGCCCCAGGCTCTCAGTCCTCAGGCGTTTGTTCTGCAAGGTGCCTGGTTGTTCAGACGCCTGCTTCACCCCTCACCAGTTACACAGTGGGACTGTCCTCGCTGCGCTGCAGCTGGCACGTCCGAGCCAAGGGACAGGCATCCACTCTGTCTGCGTGGCGGGTCTCGAGCTGTCCTCTGCCCTCGTCTGTGGCAGCACGGGCAGCAAGCAGCCACTAACAATGGTGGCGTGGAGACATGTGAAAGGACTATTCAGAGAGCCCTCAATTGCTCATTTGTCCATCTCACACACCAGTGGCTTGCAAACAGCAAAAACTACCCAGATGTTGTTCGTCTTCTGACTTGCCTACCCAAGCAGAAAAGGGAACTGGCTCCGGTGTCTTCCCGTGGAGATTTCCCAGGTCACAAGCACAAGGTGCCACCTGCCTTCCAGGTCAACAAGTGTTTGCATATTGTGTACTGCAAAATATAAGTGATCGTCCTGCTAAGTTGCCAAAAAGAGACTGTGTAAAATAGCTTGGAGGGATACAAGCCAGCTATTCTGATTCATCAAATTTTGTTTCTCTCACGCTAAACAGGAACTTTATCCTTTCAACCTCTGATGCAACAGTGATCCATGTTGCAACAGGCGGGACAAACTTTGAAAAAGTCATGGAAGAGGCCAAGAAAGCAATGACTGCCATCGCGTGTCACCCCCGGCAGACACTGCTTGCCACGGGGAGCCACTGTGGGCTGCTGAAGGTGTGGGACTACCAGCAGCCCAAGCACTTTGTTAGCAGGATATTCATCGAGGCTGGCATCCAATGCTTGTCCTATGACCCTGAAGGTATCCCGGTCTCGTGATCTCCCCGTGTGCCAAGTGCCAGGCTTCCCGGAGGAGGGACTGCGTTGGGATTGTTTTCTGGTGGGCTTTGTAGGTATCCTTCTGGCCGCTGGTTTTACCGATGGAAGCGTGTACCTCCTGGATGCCATTTCCCTGCAGTCCTGCTGTGAAGTGTTCAAGTTCTCGCGGGGCCCCGTGACCCACATCAGCTTCTCCCACGACACCCAGTACCTTGCAACTGCTGTAAGCTTGCTCGCTCCTCTCCCAGGTTTACGTGTGCTGCTCGTGGCGCAGCTCCCAGGGGGCTGGGAATTGCTCCCCTGTGAGGCACCGCTGAGCTCACGGCGCCGGGGGCTGTCCCTCTCCAAAGTGCTTTTCCTGGCTTGAAGGGTCACTCTGCACAAGTGTCACCTGTCACAGTGGCCGCTGGCAGCGTCCCATCGCTAACTTTAGTGACAAGTCTTAGTCCTCATCAATCTGTAGAAGTGGCTAGAGCAGGGGTTTCCTCCTGGCCAGCGCACCACACGGGGAGCTGCTCCCGTGTCTCGGTGCAGAAGTGTTGTGCAGTGTTGAAAAGTGGGAAGCATCTTCACAACATGATTTCTGAACTGAACTTGTTTTACTGCCCCTCTGCTGCGACAGCACGGCAGGGAGTGTCCTCCACCAGCCAGGATGCTCTGCGCAGGGATGAGCACCGTGAGCAGCTGCCCGATTTGGAGCCATCTGCCCCAGTATTTCCCCCTGGCAGCGACCCTCACCCTCCTGGGGGGCTTCTGGGGCCGGCAGGGCTGGGCTAAGCCCAGAGGGGACGCACGCTGCTGCCTGCTGCCAGACAGCGGACGTGCCCGGGGGTTTGTGGCGCGTTGACCTTCATGCTCTCGTTCCAGGATGAGAAATACGCAGTGACCGTTTACAAAAGAGTCCTGAGAAATGGGCATAGATGCTGGGAACACCTGGCAGGACTGTACTCCCACTACAAACCCATCCGGAGCATCCTGTTCGGGATCCAGCTAGACAGCAACGAGCCCAGGCTCCTGAGCCTCGGGGAGGACCGGCAGCTGGTAGGTCGATGTGAGAGCCTAAGGGGCAGCGGGGCATTGCGGTTGATGTCGTGGCTGGATGAGAGTGTGGAGGGAGACTCAGCCTGTGGTTCTGCAGCTCCATATCTCTCCCCACCAGCTGTTTGTCAGCCTGGCCTCGGGCAGATCTGCCCAGGGTTTGGGGATGAGCCTCCGCTCTGCGGGCTGCTGGCCCCGGCTGCTGCAACGGCCGCTAGATCCGGTTAATCCACCAGGATGTGGCAGATCGCCGTGCCTCCTTGTCTTCCCTCCAGATTGAATATGACCTAAGCAGCAGCAGCAAGGACCAGCTGGTGGTCTTGCACAGGGACCGGGTAGAGCAGGTTGCTGTGCCCCTGTGCTTGGCCTGGTACCCACAGCTCAGCACCGAGTCCTTCATCCTCACGGCCAACAGCTGCTACAAAATGAAGCTCTACAACACGACGACCAAAATGTGCAGGTAGAAGGGAGATTTGGTCCCAAGTCCCCTCACCTTCTGCCTGGGAGCCCCATCACATGTCTCTGTCCTCCTCTGCCCTGCTCCCACCCATGAGCATGTGTTTGCCCGTCCGTGACGCGGATGGTGGGGTGCTGCAGGGCCCCAGGGCTGCTCCATTCTTGTGCCTGCTCTGCTCTTCACGAACGTGGCAGTCTAGGAAGGTTGTGGCTGCAGGTGGGTCTCAGTCTGCCCAGCACGTTGGACTTGAGATGCAGCAGTTGCACATCAGACGAAGAGAGAGGAGCCCGCAGGATCAGCAAAGCCCAAGGACTGAGGGATCCCTGAGCACTAAATTCCTCTCTTAGCCCTGGTGTGGTCCCTTCTAGCCAGGGATCCTGTCCTACCCTGTCCTCCCAGCTGGTGTTACAAAGCCTTTGCACCTACCACACCTCCCCTTATCCACGGCACTGCAGCCGTTGAGAGAGAGAAAATGTTTTGTGAGCCCTAGAATGGATGACAATGTTGTTTGTCTTTAGAAAGACCCTTCTGGGACCAACCTACGGCTCCCCCCTGGAGAAGATACAAATCCTCCCAACAACAAGCACTACAGAGCCCCGGAAATGCTATCTGGCGTACATTACAAAGGACAAGGTATGGAGCCCCACCTTTCTGCTGTTACAAGGAGTATTTTGGAGCACTCCTGGCTTGGCTGGGGGGTGAAGGAAACCTGCCCTCGTAGGGTCAGGAGAAGTGAACAACTGCAGAGTGGAGACACCTGAAAAGTCCTTGTTTTGGGCAAGGGCCGGTGCAGAGGTGACGGTCGCTGGAGGAATGTCACTGCAGAGCAAAGCACGCACAGGCTGGGCCAGGCTTCCCGTGGGAGCCTCAGCCCTCACCGCTGCTCTTCCCCTACAGGTGGGCCTGCAGATTTTGCCTGTTGATGGCAACCCCCACAAGTCCTCAGCTTTCATTTGCCACCCAGATGGCGTCTCGGACCTGGCTAGCTCCTACGACGGATGCTACGTCTTTACAGCAGGAGGGAATGACCGCACTGTTATGAAATGGGAGGTGAACCTGAAGTGAGTTCTGCAGGAAGGAGAAGGGAATCTTGTTGTGGCTTTCCACAGCTGCTTGGCCAACACAGCTGAAGCAGATGTTTCCCAGAGTTTATACTGAGAATGGGGCTTTTGTCCTGGAAGGTCTCCGTTGGTGTCCGGAGCAGCTAAAGCCAGGTCTCCCAGCTATTTCTCCTCCCTCTCTTCACGTCGGCTCTCCAGAAGCCCTCGGCACAGCACGCAGAGGTGGCTCACGTGCTACACTGGGGGTGGAGGGACCCACTTCTGGGGCAGCTTTGCTCCCCTCTACGTGATGTAGCCAACAGTCAACAGGGGGGATTACACCAGCAGACCCTGCAGGCGGTGGCCGTGGTCAGTAAATGAGCACCTATAAAATACTCCAGCCTGGGAAATGGTATCCAAATGCCAAGAAATTGAAGATTTTTTTGGTCCCTGTGAAAGCCTGGCCACTGAGAAGGGGATTGTCTGGGTAGAGGATCAGGAGGAGCTGCAGGAGGAGCGTATGGGGCCATGGCAGGCACAAAAATGTCTGTTCTCCAAATGGGATAGGCTGGCATTTGTGAGGAAATCCCCCCCTGCATTTGAAGGCTGGATTTAGGACAAGCCCCCATAATCCTACAAAGCTTTGCTTATACGAGCAAATGGACTGCAGCAAACGGGACGGCTGGAGGAGCTGAGGCCATTTTGTTCATGAGGCATCCCGGGCCCTGGCCCCGCGTGCCAGCCGCGAGCTCCTCTGCCAGGTTTCTCCTGCCCTTGCCAGCGTGCACGGCCCCTTGGCCAGCTCCCTGGGGTACCCGCGCCAGGCGGGCTCCCGGCCTGAGGGATGCGTGCTCCCGGAGGTCCCACACGGCAGGATGTGGATGTCCTTTGCTCGGCACATCAAGGACCAAAGCTCGCTGCAGCATGCGTCCAGGTGGGGAGGGCTCGCTGCAAGCACCTGGTGGACGCACGCACGTTGGAAGGGAGCAGCAGCTTCCAATGACCTGAAAACAGTGTGGAGGCCAGTGTGACCTCCTGGTTTTGGGGTGCACTGCCCCTGTGAAATGCCCCTTATCTTCCTAGAGGCACGCTTCGTGGCTAAGCACACAGCGGTCCCGTGTAAAACGGTTCCTGCAGGTACCGCTCATGCAGCGTGGAGCCAGGAGGGTGCTGAGCTCGCTCACCTCCGTGTGCCAGAACAATGAAACCTGGGTGGGAAAGCAAAGGGCTTATTTATTTTCTTTTGCACTTTGTGTGGCTTAAGCAGTCGGGGGTCAGAATAAGCGACATTTTAAGGAAGGCAATAGAATATAAATGATCCTTCTTTATAATGGTTGGCCAGAGTCCAGGCAACATTGAATTTCTATGTAATTTGTTTTTGGAGCGGAGCTCTTGATGAGCTAATTATCATTTTATTGCTGCTCCTGGCATCTTGTGCATCTCCACTGTGTTTAATACCCAAATAACTTAATTACGAAAAAGCACCAAGCTTGCAAAAACCGGGTGGAAGCAGCGCTATGGAGGTGTGCATCAAAGCTGCAGCCCTGCTGCGGGCTCAGGGTGTTTTGTGGCAGCGCCGTGCCCGGATTGTGCCACCGGGCTCCGTTCCCTTCTTCATCTGCACAAACCGAAGCGACTCTTCTGGCTCCAGCTGCCTGGGAATTGAAACGGAGAGGTGGCACTCGGGCTGCTTCAGTGCCATGTGGGCTGCACCTGTGGCACCGTCACTCTGGCAGCGTGACAGATTGCACTGAGTTATCGGGGAAGAATGTGTTAGATCAAGGGACGGGGAGCTCGGCTTTGTGCGGTTTCTTGCAAACACCGAGTCCCGGCGCTCCGCATGTTCAAAATGCTGATCTAGCTAATTCATCTCCCTCAATGTCTCTATAAGGAAGCAGGAAAGCTAAATGCCAGACACCCAGCTCAAGCCCATGGAAAAGCTGCTGGCTCCCAGCCCTGTGCTCATTCCACTAAACAAGAGGACCATTCAGTAATAATTAATTCCCACACTGCGCTATTGTATGTAAAACCTAGGTATGAAATATGCTGTAGAAGTGCAGGCTGATGATAAAATCGCACACGGTTCAAGGCAATGCTTCTCCTTCCTGCATTCTGAGGCCTGGGGATTTTATTTATTTATTGAAAGTGTCTCTGAACAATGACTAGAAAGGGAAATGAGAAATGTCTCCTCGCATGAACCCTTCCTGCACCTTCTTTTCTCTGCCTGTGCCAGTGCCCTGGAGGCTGCTGCGTGCCTGGGAGGGGAGGACCTGGTCCCGTTCTACAGCCTGCTGGAGGGCGGCCGAGGAGGCGAATTCTTCAGGGTAATTGTGCTCACCGTGACCGCTCTGCGGCAACATCTGGTTAGAGTTTAAGATTCATTTATACAGGCCTGACATTTCTTTATTTCTTGTCCAGATCGCCTTTAACAGCGGTCTCATTGATACGCCTGTTAGTAAATCTTAAAAGAAGCCTTATCTTCCTCGCCTGTTGCTGACTGAACTTTACAGTATCTCGTTTGAATCCCTCTCAGGAGCTGGAAGACTATTTCTACTATGTGCAGCTGCGCAGCCACGGCATTGATACGCTGGAGACCAGACAGGTGTCAACGCATATTCCCTTGGAGGAAATTCCTTCTGTAATGAGAGCAATGGGATTTTATCCATCAGAGGAAGAGGTCGGTCGGTTGTTTTTATTGTTGTTATTAAAAAAACAGAATGAGAATGATTGCATTTACTGAGCAGCCCAAGGGCCAGATTCAGACCTTTGTCATGCTGGATGGCTCCAGGGTATCTCTGCTGGCTTTAAATGTATTTAGCCTGGTCTGCACCAGTATTGTAGTGGTCAGAATCCAGCAGCAAGCTTCTAAAACAGCCATGGTTTGTCACCGGAGAGCCAGACAACCACAGGGGCAGGCTGAGACAGACCTGGAGCCCAAGAGTTCAGAAGTGCTCAGCCAAAGGCAACCTCAGAGTCTTCTGCAGGTTTAGTGCCCAGAGCCCAAAACTCCACAGCTGCCGCCTCTGCAGAGAGCTGGGTTTCAGAGGATGAACTGGGAAAGCTGGGGAATGATGTTGTGGACAAGCTGGACGCGGTCCTGGGCAACCTGCTTGAGTGGGGGGGTTGGACCAGATGACCTCCAGGGGTCCCTTCCAACCTCAACTGTCCTGTGATTCTGTGAGTCTTCCTTTGGCTCCCAGGGGCACGAGTCTCCAGCTTTCCACGGTCCATAGGCTGAAGTGTGCAGGCAATGTTGTGCTTTGGTCTCTCTGTGACTTCCAGGAGAGTCTGATCTTCTTTGCTTCTTGGTGGAGGGCCAGGGGCTGAGACCATGGCTGTTGGGTGACCCACCTGGTCTGGGAGGAGACTCAACCAGAGCGTCCTCCACACATTACCAATGCGGGTGGGAGTGCCCAGCTCTGTGCTTTTTGGGTGTTGACAGAGCCTCTTTTTCTTGTTCTGTCTTGGGCTGATGAAAGAACGATTTTAGATGGAGCCAGCAGCTTTTATTCCCATGGAATGCAAAGCTCTTTCATAACTGATAAACTCTGCAGAAGCTCTCTCTGAGCTTGCCTTTGAGGTTGCAGCAGTGGAGCTTCCTATCAAACATTTCTTAAGAGCTTTTTGGCTTCAAATTTTACAGCAGGCAAAGACAAGTGATTTAATAAGGGTGCTGCTTCTCCCTTTGTCGCTGTTTCTACAAGGCCATTTGCATTGTATACAGACCTCATTTGTAATGTTGCAACCTGGCAAAAGGGCAATTAAAGCGCGTACAAAAAAAAATAATTACTGAATCTGATGCAAGGAGATTTAAATAACAACCTCCCTGCACCAGCCCTTCAACGCAGGAGGGGTTCTCCCGAGGGAAGCAGCACATTGCTGCGCTCCCTTCGGATTTCCGCGGGGGAGGCTGCCTGCGTCTCTGCCAACCGCACGGGACCCCCCCGGCGCTGCAGGTCGGTGCCACCCCATCTGCCCACCCGTGCCCCTGCCAGGGAGCCTGCAGACAGGACCTGTACCACAGCCACCACCGAGCAGACTTGCTTTGGGACCCCGGCACCCCGGGAACGTTCCTCCAAGCTGGGACTGCTTTGTCCTTGTGTCAGGCTGTGGCGTTATTCCCTTGTACTTTGTTAGAGCTTTTCCTTGGCTCATTGCATTTCTGCCTCTTGGGGACAGTGAGCATATTCCTTCAAGAAAGGTCTCTGGAAGACTAACTGTTAACCCCCCCCTCAAATCAAAGTCACAACAGCATTTCAGGCATGGAAAGAGGTGCTAAGCTGCTTGGAAAGCAGGCAACCTACAATCTGCTTCTCAAAGCTGGCAGGACAGTATTAAAATACAGAAAGCCAGTGTCTCTCCAGAGTATTTTAATAAAGGAAAAGCAGGAGGGAGAAAAAACAGCTTGGGCTGAGTAGTGAGGCTTTTGGGAATTGGTGTTTTTCTTTTGTAGTTCAGTGGGGCTGATATAAAACCTGATCCCAGATCAGCGAGAGCTGAGTCAAATTGACTGTTCTCGCCTGGCACGGCATTCGCTACAGGAAAAACATAAGGCTAAGATTTCCCTCTTCCCTGGGCTTCATTCAGTGGAAAAACTTGTGACACGAGGACAAAGGCCCAAGGCTGAACGCAAAGTCCTCCCCGAGGAGGTCTTGCATCAGCTTCCCTTCCCGGGGGGCAGCACGCGCGGTGCGTGCCGGCACAGGGAATTCTCCTGGTGTTTCTTCGCTGCCCGTGTTTGTGCAAGGGGCTGCGCTTTGGAGCACGCGTGCACAGAGGGCACAGAGCAGGAGCTGCCCGTCGGACGCATCGGCACGCTGCCAGCTGGGCCGCCTTGCAGCACCAGGAAAACCACGGGCACCGATCACGGCCGGTGCTTGCGCGTTCGCCCGGGAGCAGCATGGGTGATCCAGCTGTGCGGATGGCAGGGCGTCAGCCCCTCCGAGCAAGTTTCAGATTTGTCCTGTGCCATGGCAGAGCTGTGCCAGATGCCTGTCGAGGCAGGTGGAGGATAACGGGGGACGATTGCTGGTGCCTGCTGGGGTGTGCAGATCCCTTGCGCAGCCTGGTTATGTCAGGACTTGTGTGCATGTACTTTTGTAGCAGGTTGGTGTATTAACTGCCCTGTGGTTTGCCTGCCCACCGTCCCCAGAGTGCAGACACAGCTGCAGCAAGGGTACCGGTGACAGCTGCAAAGTCACGGGGAGCCCTCACCATGCAGCCCCTGGGGATGGTTTCTTCCCCTTCTCGCAGCAGTAACGTGTAACTTCCTGGGCAAAATGCTTATCTGAGAGGGACAGAGATTTGCCAGAATGCTGCAGGAATTACACTGTTAGCATTAATGTAATTTGGAGCAGAAACAGCTCACTTACACTTGCATAAATCTAGAGTAACTCCGTTGGCACTGTTGAGAACTATCACACAAGCAAATAGAGGAAATCCCAAATGACTATGTATCTGCTACTGCTGTCTTTAGCTAATATTGTCATACCAACGAGCCTGTAACCGTTAGTCCATCCTCAGCTGCTGAGCACTAGCGCATTGCTGGGACATGCCGTGACACCTGCAGTACCAGTGCACGTACAACCACGGTACATCACCGCTCGTGGGATCAGAAACTGGCCTGATGCTCTTCAAAAAGCAAATGTCTAACAGTCTGTCTTGCCTTCATCTTTAGATTGAAGAAATGATAAACGAGGTAAAATTCAGCGAGTATGTGGATACTGGAGAGCAAGTGACAAAAATCAATTTAGGGGATTTTATCAAACTTTATATAAATCATCGGCCTGCATTTGGCTTGTCAATGAAAACGATACGACGAGCATTTCAGGTTCTCGGTTATGATAATGAGAATGGAGACAAAGTTATTGACAGAGGAGACTTACTGTTGCTGCTTCAGTGCAGAGGTGAGTTATTCTTCTAATATTAGTTTTATGCTTGCTAGTTCTGTCTTCAATTTGAGAATGTATTCACTGCAGCAAATAATTAATCTGGAACTATAGCTTGGTAACCAGGGCAGGCATGGGGAGCCACCTGCTTTAGGATTTTAAATGGAATAATCACGGCTGCTGTCTCAGCTGCACTTCTTTTGCTGCTCTGGAAATCTCTGCTGGCCTGAAGGATCTTTTCTGTCAAAGGATGAGTATGGATCTTGGCAAATCGTGTCCTTCCTCCACTATACTCTTATCTGAATTATTGTTCTCCAGAAAGGTTGTAAAATAATGGAAAAGAGGGGGGCAAGAAAGGAGGGATGAAACTGGTCAGAGTCTTGGGCTGAAGCTAGGTATGAAATCTGAAAAGATGAGTTGGTTTTGTCCAGCTGAATCAGAGGGAACACTGTAAAGGCATGTATAAACACACTTATGGCCAATGCCAGAGTGGTAAATCACATACTTCTATTGTCTTCCTCCTGCTGTCAAAACAGGGAGCTTTTAGCGCAGCTGAGCACTCAAACAGGTAAAGGGAAATGCTGTTTTACTTAGTATAGCACCCGGTAAAACTCCTTGCCACAAAGATCTGTGGAAACCAAAGATTGAAGCAATGTGAGAAAGGTTAGTTAGTTATACGGATGGTGTGAACATCCATAAATAGATAGATAGGATAGAACAGTTTCCTAACAGATCTATAACCTTATGCTTCAGGGCACAAGCCAACCACTAGCTGCGAACAAGCACTATGTTCACGTTATTCCAGGATATTAGATTAAGACTTTCCTGCACCATCCTCTTCCTCCTCTGTGCGGAAATGGCTACAGCCACGGGCATGGGGCTGCGTGGTCTATGGTCTGTCCTGGGCCAGGGATTCTTCAGTGGGAACAGCAGCTCAGGCTCCTGCAAGTGCAACGTAGCCTAAAGAGCCGTCTGCATCAGACTTTCTCCCTTTGATAGGCATTTTTGCCCCAGATGCATGCAAGACACGAGAACCATTTTCCTTGGGATCAACATTTTCCTGTGTTGGGATCACGTATTTTGATTGGTGATGTGGTCTGTGTCTCAGAGAAGCCAAGTCCCCTTCCAAACTACCCTTTTTTGTTTGTACACCTTTCTTGTTTGGGTTGTCTCCTAGTTGTTGTGCTAATGACACCGTAACCCAAGAGGCTGGTTTTGCTTTACTGCGTACAGGAGAGCATATGACAGAGGATGAGCTGGTGCAGTGTCTGAGCGCCCTGCTGGGCTGGCATCCAGAGGGAGGAAGATCTGACCTGGACACGTGTGATCCCTCAGGTATGGGATTAGCATTCTGCACTGCACAGAGGCAGGATTGCTTCACTTCCCAAACAGAGTAATTTAAATTGCAAACCCAATACCCTGTTAGGCCAAGAGCTGTCAAAAATACTCAGACGGGATTGCAAGAATAGTCATAGAGTCATAGATTGTCCTTCCTCCATGCAACAGTTACATTGGTATATCTAAAAATAAATGAACAATGAAATGTAACTCAGACCTGACAGGATTACATTGCTGTTTATCTGCTGGCTTGGAACCGGAATTGGAAACACACAGTGGAAGGTTTACACACCAAAGTCCACAGGCAAAAAGGAATCCTACAATATGCAAATTACAGTGTTGATTTCATCCAGGCAGCAATGCCCCTTGTAACAGAACTCTTGATAAGGACCACGTTTGTATACAGTTTATGTCCCATTCTACACCAGTCTAGAACAGCAAATTACAGCGCTGATTTCACCCAAGTAGCGCTGCCCCTTGCCATGGGTACCGCTGATAAGCACCACGCCTGTGTACAGCTCATGTCCCAGTCCCCCCAGTCCGGAGCAGCGCCTGGTAGGGCTGCTGGCAGCGGGCTGTGCGCTGTGCCGGTCCCGAAGGAACCGCCGGGCACTGCGCACCGACTGCAGTCCCTGGGTGCCTGAGGATCCTAGAATCACGCCAAACCGACGGAGTGTAAAAGTTGTCTTTGGTCCCTTGACTCTTCTACGGTAGGTATCTACTGCGAGGTGAGACAGCCTCACAGATTTGACAGTTTTTCCCTGATAAGATTGTATAAAGTGTTAAGCTAGTAAGCCACTACTCCATACGTCATTAAAAGCATTCCATCCGCTTACTGCAACTTATGAATTTTACCGTTCTGGAACACCATTTTTACATTGCTATTGCGTGTTTTCTGTTGTTGTTTTTACTGCTTTCCAGGTGCAGCAGCTTTGTTTGAAGAAATTCCAGAGGAAATCACAGCAGAGAGGTTCACTGCCGACATTCTTGGCTTACCTATTGCTGAGCCAGAAAAAAGAACAGTAAAAAGGGATGAATAGCTGATCTGTGAAGACTCAGACTAGTAGCTGCCACAATTTTCTACTCATTCCTACTTTCCAATCTACTCTCCTCAAGTATCTGTGAAATTTATATTCTGTGTTTATTAAAAACTAAAGGTCATGCAGTTTCAGATTAATCAAACTCTAGAATAATGCCTCAGTTTAGCACATGCCACAGGCCTATGGGATCAAACCCATTTCCCAACTCGTATGTGCTCCTAGTACTCCACCACCTGTACCACCACAGCAGAAAGTTTTGATTTGGAAATCATCTGTGGAAGTATTTCTGCTGTTAGGGCATGGCCCACACCTTTAGTGCCCTCTTACACAGTACCCGATGAACAGCGGTTCAAATGAACATGGAAATGATCTTTGTGGAGAGCAACATGAAGGCTCTGCTCTAAATACCCCTACCTTACAGATCAGTGAGCCACTGGAGAACATGGGTACGTAGGGAAACACTGGGGCGGCTGTAAAGAATGACACCGTGGTTGCTGCACTGCCTTTTTGCACGGATCACCCCTATCCTTGGCTAGAGGCTTCCTAGAACTCATTTCAGGGTGAGTTTATGCCAGATGCACTCTATTTCCATTACGTTAAGAGGGTATTTATTTGTAACACCTGACAGCAAAATGGCAATATAAAATTATTGTATTGATTATATACATTGATAAATGTACTGTACAAAATGCTTGGATAGGTTAGAATGGATTTGTAATTACACAAACAAAACCACCAGACTTCAGTAAAGCAAGGAATGCTGTGATATACATTAAAACCAGGTTTCCATTTTGGCCTTTAAAACTGTTTTCCTTTCTGAAAGTAGTAGCTCCAATTAGTAGCGTAATACCAATGGGACAGCATCTTACAGTGTTTGTATAAACAGCATAATGAGGCTGATATAAGTTGCTGTAGAAAGATCAGTGAAGTGCTGTTGAACACGCTTCCTTCTTTACATCATCCTCAGCATCAATTTGAATAATAATGTAGGGCCTCAAGAAGCGTTCCTCTCAGCGGCAATGTTTTTTAAACAGAGATTGCTGTTACGCACTCCGAAAGTACCCGCGGTTGTGCAATTAGCACAAATGGCAAGTTGTGCACTGGAGGCGAGTTAATGAAGTCCAGCAGCACCATGCCCGAGGTGCACCGGGTGCGTGACAGCAGGACCGCTCCGCAGAGCACCGCTTTGCACCTAACTGTCCATTTACTGATGTGTTCGCGTATGTCCATGGATGCGTTGGACCAGATCCTCTGCTTTAAATCAGCTTAATTCCATGGAAATTGCTGGAATTACTTCAGGCGGCTAAGAAACCTTTCAGCCGCTGCCCCCAAGCCCGCACGTCGTGCGGTCGGTGGGCATGCCGCCCGACGAGGCAGATGTCCTGCCGAACGCGAAGCACCGGAGAGGCCCCGTCCCGGCACCCCCGCGCTCAGCACCGACTTCGGCCCGGCCGGCTCGGGGCTCTGTCACGGAGGGCGGCCCTCGGGGCTGCTCCGCGCGGGGACGGCCGGACGCGCTCTGCCCCCGGGGCGGCTGAGGGGAGGCGGCGGCGGCGGCGCCGACCCCCTCAGCGCTGGGGCCGGCCG
>VXAA01005931.1:89599-114187 GCA_013399115.1 Anseranas semipalmata
CCCCCCCCCACCGGGGCCTGAGGAGCGGGCCCGGGGGGCTGCCGCTCGAAGGAGCCTTTTTTTAAAAAAAAAAACATTAAACATACCACTGTAGGACTCCGGCGACTTGTATTTAATTATCACGCCTTTACGAACCCCTCAAGTTCCCGAGGTGTGCACGTAAGCGGAGCAGAACCTGAGCGGGCTCGTCGCCCGCAGACGGCCTGGCGGTGGTGGGTCCCGAGCGGAGCAGGAGAGGGCGAGTGGAATTGCTGCCTGAATTTGTTTCAAATTATATAATTAAAGGTTGTACCACTGGTGAAAAGGTTCCCTTTTGTTAGGCCTTAAACGTGTTTTGGCATTTTCTGCTTTTGTCTTTTTCTGCCCGTATTATGGAAATCAACGCGAGGTATTTAAGCGATGCAGTGAAACAGTTGTTGTAGTGCTCTGCACAGTCGGTGTCGCGTTCTCGGGTGGGATACGGAGCAGTGCCAGTGTGGCTCGAGAGGGAATCTCTTTCCTCCAGCCAGTTGACTGTCTGTTCAGTAGTCTTTGTGTGGGTATCTTAAAATATTTTTAAACGTTTGAAATCCACGGAAAATCCCCTGGCTTGGTGTTAATCTGCATAACCCTGCTTTTTGGAGCCCGACAAAATAAGGGAGCACGTCTGTTACAGTCCACAGCTAACGCTTCAGTTTTGTTAAAAGAAAAGCAAAATGCAGAGATAAACGTGCCTGCCATTCCAGTGAAAGGGTTGTTGCATTCTAGGCGGCCCTGAGCACGCGAATGGGCCAGTTGGCTGGAGCTGGACAAAGAACCAGAACGTGTGCCGATAATGCAGGGCACGGGATGGGGATTTCAAAGAATCCACCCGTTGTGTAAGGAGCTGGAGCAGCCCGGGAATCGCAGTTTGGTTGCTTTCAGGAACTCTCTTCTGCTCTGCTGGTGTTTTTAAGTGCTGTTTGCTGACTGGCGGGCCAGCTTCGAAGCATCAGAACGATGTATAGTGATGTGACAGTACTTTTGATCAAGCAGTAGCACTGTTGGATGTGTGGGACTATACTGTTTTGTCTGTAGGTATTTCATTCATGAGCGCAGCGTGCTTCCTTTGAGTCCTAGTTTGTGGATTTCGGAGAGGAGGAGAGGCAGAAGCTTGGCCATTCAACAAAACGTCTTTTTTTTTTTTTTTCCCGTGGCAAGGGCTGTCTGCCATCATGTCAGTTGCTATGGCTTCCTCTATAAAACAAATCTTAGGATATAAATAGATTTTGTACACTTTAACCCTCATGCGACATAGCTTGCTTTAAAGGGTTACTGTACAGACTCATGCAGTGTTTCTTCTGATTGTTGTCAGAAGTATTTGTGTGGCTTTTCGTGTGCATCTCACAAGTATTTACACAAACCATTTTTCCTGTTTTTAAAGGAATCGTAGTTTGATGGTGAACCTCATGATTCCCCACCAGCACCTGCAGTCAAGTACAGTGGAAAATTAGCGAGAGAGATTCTGTGTTTTGTGGTTTAAATGTTTTGAGAAGACTTGTCTTGTGAAATTGAACTTTATACACTAGCAATTCCTGCACCTTCAGAGGAGCCACATAGGCAATTTCAAGTGTGCAGTTTCATTTGCATAATAGGAGCAATTTGTTGCCATCCACAGCTCTTCTGTGGAAATGCAGCCACTGAAGATTAAAATACCTTGCATGCAACACTTCATAGAACAGTTTTCTGAGACCTGTGCGCTCAGAGTTTCGGTACCGAAGACGAGCAGAGAGGCAGAGCATGCTTACTGTAAGCTTCCGAACCGACAGTGGCCGCAGCGCGTGCTGCCCTACCTTATCAACAAGTGAAGGTGTGCAGCAGCCTCGCTGCGCAGAGTACTGTGCCTCTATTGCCCCAGCTCTGCGTGTGCCTAGGGGAAGTCGGTTTCCATCAGTGCAGACTCTGTTCCGTGGAAAATAGGTGTTGTTAGACAGTGAGCCCTTTGGTGCAGGTACCCTATCTTCACGTGTGTTTGTAGAGCGCCCGGCGCTTCTGGTATTGCTGGAACTTGGCTTGTAGTAGTAAACAGTGAAGTTGTTAGGTTGTTATCTCGAGATTAATGTAGCCCTATCTCCTTTGTTTAAACCACTGTCGTGAATGAGCTTCTATTTTAGAAAACACATAGCACGTGTCTTACAGAATACATGATTGTGTTGTATTTGTGTGGCAGAAATGTTAAATTTTCATGGCTAAGAGGGTATTTGATTTTTTTTAACCATACTTATTTTTCTTTCAGTCTAGTTAAAAGAAAAACTGAGATAAATTTACTGTAATGAGTTGAAAAAGATAGAGGGTTATTTTCTGTTTTAAAGATTGACAGAGATGTATAGATTCCAAGTGGGTTCTCAAAAAGAGAGGGGGGAGAAGTATTGTGTCCTCAACCAGCATTAGAACGTAATGGAAACACTCTTGTCTTACGAAGGTCGGATTTATTAAATGAAAGAGCATTCAGTTATTTCCTAGAACAAAAGTAATGGGTAGCAGGCAAGCATAAGTAACAGGTTGTGAAATAATTTGCCTGGGTAACTAGCACTGCTGAACTTTCGGACAACTGTGCAAACACTGAAGGATGGAGGCACGGTGTGGCTGCTGGGGATCGGTACCCTGGTCAGGAGCATGCAGCAGGAATGAGGAAATCTCAGTGTGTTGACTTGTCCTGGAGTTGCAGTATCTTTGCATAAGTCATTTGGCCTTTTTCTGACCTATTTATCAAAGCTGTAATCTAGGGATAGAGGTAGCATGTCGTAAAGAAGAGGTGAGCTTGGACCACTGCTGAAAGTAGTTAGGGAAAGTGCTATATATTTATTATGGAGGAGAAGTGGCTGTAGAACCAGGCGTGACTCGGGAAGTAGCTTGAAACAAAGCCTGATGTGTAAAAGATGCTGAGTGAAATAACCACAGGTGGTGAGATGATGTTTGTTACCTGGTAGCGTTGGTGGGGATCTCTCGTTGCGGTTAGAGGAGCAGGTTAGGATCTCTCCTCCTAGTTAGAGGAGAATTTCTAGAGGCTGCTGCTGTAGCTTCGTTGTCTCCATTCAGGCTTGCTAAAATATTTTTATATGGTATGTAATGCTCTGAGATTGAGCTTCTGCAGATTTTGCTGCCCTTGCTTCCTTAAAATAGATTTTCACTCCGGAAAGTAGTTAGGACGTAGAACTTCTTAACATGATGCCTTTGGAACAGCCTGGGTGCTGCTGCCAGGTGCCCCTCTCGTCAGGCCGCATGGGCTCCGTGTGGGTGCCGGCTGAGGCTGTACTTCCCGTGGTGGCAGCCGAAGTAAAAATACCCAGTGTGTGCGAGGGAACTGTTTTGAAGCGCTGTAGTGGTCCAAACACGGTTACCATGGATGAATTGCTGTATGGATTTTCTGGCTCATGGTGGCTTCTTTTTGAGCCAGAACATGCTCTCTGACTTCAGTGGAAGTTGGATGTATGTAAAAGGTAGAGTTTGGTCATGTGTAAACCGTGGTTCTCATTGCTGTCAGAAAAGCTGCGGGTCGCAACATGGAGCCCAGCAGAACGTGGTTAAGAACGTGCTGGCATGCGTAAGTTGAAGGAGACTCTCCTACTGCGGTGTACTTAGGTAAACGTAGGCAGAGGGTGTCCTTAACCATTAGCATTTGCCCCTTCATGCTACATTCTATTTTACTGTATTTGCAGCATGGTCAAGAAACACCGTGTGTATTTGGGGCTACTTCTCGTTAGTCACTAGACAAACATCTGCATAGCAATAGGCGTGCTCTGAAAAGCAAGCCTCCATTTCAAAAACATCTTTATTTGTGCATCTGACAGCACTTTGTGTGTATAATAATGGCATTTTCTTTCCCGTCCCCCTTTCTCCTTTGCTTGATCCCACAGGGAGGTCATAATTCTGTGATTTTCACCAAACTCTGTTGCAATGCAAGTGAGTGTGATGTGATAAATTCAGCATTATGACGTCACTTCGTGATCATCAACGGAAGATGGGGTATGTGGGAGCAAATCCTTGTGTAAATACAAATCACGCTGATAAATGGTAGTCGTGGTAAAAAGCCAAACACGTGTGAAAGCCTTTTCTTGAATGATGATATATTGGCAGTAAAGGCTTTCTGTTTCGATGCCATCAAATGTTTCTAGCACTCATTGCTGCTGCAAAAGCTGCCTTGACACTTTATGTATAAGTGTAATATACACTGTTGTGTTTGCTCACCAGTATATTACTTTTATACATGGAATTTGGTATTCATCTTTGGAGCTTTAGTGTTAATACACAAAATGTAAATACATCTAAGAATCTTGGGCTATTTGAAATGGGGAATTGAGTATATAATTATACAACTTCTAGGATATTAGTATGCCTCAGGCATAACCACTGAAGAAGTGTTGATGTTAACGGTTACCCTGCGTATCCTTGGCTGTCCTTAAAATGCTGTGCAGATATGGTTCAGAATTTAAAAATGCTTTAATGCAATTTCAGATACATGTAAGGGTTTGTTTCATTGCATTGACTAGTTTCTGAATTGACCATAACTAAAATACTTAAGATACTTCTCAGTGTGGAAGATTAAGGCAAAGAAAATTATTGTATATATTTTAAGTTCTGCCATTTCCATTGGTGTTATGCTTGGGTCATTCATGGAAGAACAGGAGAGGTTTAAAACCAGAATATTTTTTTTTTTGTAAAGCTATGGAGTTTGTTAGGTAGACAAGTGAAATTGATAATTGCTACATCTTTAGCCTGATGAACTGTCAGGCTGATGGTGGTCTTCCACCTTTTCCAGTCCACCAGTCAACGTGGAGATCAACCTGTGTAACAGGCTGTGGTGCAGTACAAATTCTCATCCAGCGATTGCTTAACAAAGGTGGAGCAGAGTCCCCGGGGGAGCAGTTCTGGTCAGCGTGTCAGGATAAGTGGGTTCAACAGCAGATCTGTTTTGCAGACAGGAAAACAGGCAGAGAAGCTACGCTGGGTTTCACAACAGAATGGGCACAAGAGCTCACAAATTCCTTGTGCCCACTCCGGCAATTGGTCAATGAGAACATTTTGTAGTTTGGGCATCACTTAGCAAACTTCTTGTTACGGGCAGCAAACTACATTGTCAGCTCTAAATAAATAAAAAGCAATGTCCCTGATCAGCAGATGGGGTGGGTGACTTTGCACAAAAGATAAAAACTGAGGGTCCAGACTAGAACTGGTTTGGGGGGGTCTGCTTTTTTTTTTTTAATGGAAAGATGGTAAATATTTCAGATATTATTATAAGCTTTATTTGCAATACACATTTTAAATTCTGAAGTGAGTTTACCCTGTTGATCTTAAATGTCTGAAAGTCATTACATTTCTTTGTTAACAAATTTCTGTTTGTGCTACCAATGGTTTTAGTTCTAGAGGAGCTTGTCTTCTTTTTTCTTATTAATATTTTTATATTCTTAAAGTGTCAATGCTGCAAATGCTTACACGTGAAATATTTGAATAATAGCATTTTGGTGTTGGGTTTTCTTTTTAACCATAAGTGTTTGCAGGACTGGGCTGTTGGTGTACTTCCATCGCAGAATATCCTTATTCCCATTGTTGTCTGAATTACTGTGTATTGAATTCAGAAAAAATCCCTATAGCTGAAGGTTGTCAAAACTTAAAGTGGTACTTAAGAAGCTCAAAAGATTAAAATGTCAGGGCTAACTTTAATAATAGAAGGAAAAAGTTACTAATATAGGTTTCCTCCTGTGTTCTACAGTCTGTCCAGTGAAGATGCTGTGTGAGGCTGCTTTGAGATGCTAACAGGTATCTTGAACTTTTGGTTTTCCAGTGCAGCATCTCTAAGTAATATTTTGCTGTAGGAAAAGGCTAAAATCTTGATTTTTTTTTTTTTAAACATTTATTCACCTCCTCCCCCACACCCAAAGCAAAACCCCAGCTGGTTTTATTTCCATAATTTCAAAGGTTTTCCTAACTAGAAATAAGTTTAGTTTGTCTTGTATCCTTAAAAAAAAGTTATATCATGATCACCTCTTCACAATTAAGTATGCTCTCATTATTGACATGCTCTCATCTCCACTGTCATTTTTATCACGCCCAGCAGTAGGGCTCCAAATTAGCAAAAAATTGTTTCTTGACATACTTTAGCCATCTAGTGCACATAAATGGATGCATCTAAACACATAGAGGAAAAACTGTGCGCCAGGAAGAGCAGTGGGAAAGAAATGAATCTGAAATAGTCTTGCACTTTAATTAAAATATCCTTGTGGACAGATCCAAAATGTATCGAATTGCCATATATAGCTTCTCTCTCCCTCTCTTTCTCTTAACAGGAAGGTGTCTCCTCTAAAGGGAAAACAAATAAGATTGGCTTTAGTAGCTAAAACAAATAGTAAAGAGGATGTTTGTGGCATTTGTACAATGTGGCTGCTTTCGATTCTGGAAGCCCTTTCTAAAAATGGAGATATCACATATGTATTTGGAGTCACATCCAGCTTCTCCCATCCTGCAAAGAACATTACTATTTTAATCTATAACTGGATTCCAAATCTATTATTTAAACGTGTTTTTAAAAATGAAATAACAAAACTGCTTGAGATCTCATGCCAAATTAATTTCAGATGTTCCTGAATATGTAATGGAATTGGTCTTTGTTGTTAACTTTTAATCGATCCATTTGCAGAGCTATATTGGAAACCCAGGAACCAGCAGTGGTGATCTGTGACCTGAAAACTGATCACAGAAATGTGATGAAATTTCTCTGGCATTCTGGACCTTCCTTTAATGTTCTCATGTAGAGACCTCAAGGAATTCATCCCTTAACTAAGCGTTGAGCATCCTTTCCATCTCTGCACTCTGTCTCTGTGTGACTCCCTAATGCAGTGACACCCTCCGGCCAGATTTCCTTCACAATTTGTCAATGTCATGACTTCATGGCTGGCTGGCAGGGGTCTGCACAGAGTGCCCTAGGTTATGCTTTTTCCCTCTCTATTAGCGTTCTCAGCCTTCCCTGTCCAAGAGAGCCAGGCTTTCCTGAGTCTGAATTCTGCATCGCAGCACATATCGGTACCTGTAGGGCTGTTGGTTCTAAGGCCAGAATTCCAGGGTTGTCTGACAGGAGTGTTGAGTGAATGTTAAATTGCTAGCAGCAAATTTCTACCCAGAAATAAATCTCAGATGGTCAAAATGCATTTAGATTTCTAATACCATTAAACAGCTTCATGATCAAAACACTGGTTTGTCTAAAACCTCTTCTGCTCTCTAGAAACTTAAGTGAAAATTGTAGGCATTAAATCTGCATTTTCAATAGCTGTTCTTCTTAACTGTATTGTTAATCCTGATCTTATTACTGCTACTGCAGTTATTCACCTAGTCAAGTAACAGCCCTCAGAAATCTGGAGGTTAGCAGTGCTCTAACAAATTTTTGAAATGCAAAGAACAATTTGCACAATGCAGTACTAAAGACGATGTAATAGAGATCATCCTACTTAATAGCCTATTTAAATCCTTGACAACTTACAATAGTAGATTACTTTATTTTGAATACGAATTTTAACTTTAACTTCTCCTGCATTGTAATTTTATAGGGAGAAGAAGTGGGTGACAGTTGGCGACACATCCCTAAGGATTTACAAATGGGTACCAGTAACAGAGCCTAAAGTCGATGATGTAAGTATCCTGCAGATATCTTGCTTATTTCAAGATGTAGAGACTCACATTTAGGGAAAGTCAAACGAAATACACTCTCTGTTCTTTGAGCCTCTAAGCTGAGACTGGTGTGTGGGTCTCACAAGCATTTGGATAGAAGAGCCCTAGAGAAAATGTTGATCTCTACAAAAAGTGATGTTAATAGTTTGGTAGGTGGCAGTCTTCTTGGAGTCAGCTTGGATCAATTCTCAGATAACTGTTATCTATTCAACTTGAAACTGATTTTTGAAATCCTTCTCCAGTGTAATCATTGATAGGGGTGGGGATGGAAGCAAGACATTGGTTATGCTTCCCCTCCTTCTGCCTGATACTTTAAAGGAAAGCTGCTTTGGAACAGCGCAGAGAATGTATTCTATCTGTGCATCACTGTTGTTTTGATGAAAAATTGGTGCAAAACCCTGAAGTAAGGGTAGGAAACTCCCATGGAACTGAGACTGCTTGTATTAAGATAACCAGCCCAGGCAGTACATGTGCTTCTATTGTAATGTTTGTTTTTTGATAAGTGTTTGGTGTATGCATCGTGTTTATACTCTGGTGTGCACTGTTCATTTGCCATGATATAGTCATGTGTCATAAAAATAACAAGTGTAAAAATCAAAGTTGATAGGACCTACAAATTGTTTTTCAATGTCAATATTACTCTCACTTTATAAATTGAGATATTGTTACAGAGAGAGAACTAATTCATGGTACCACAGAAAACTAACAATACAATAGGATATGTATCTTAAGTTTGGTACTCTTTCCTTGGGCTGTCTTGTGGTTTTACTTTACTTGAAATGTGAGTTAAGACCTGTTTGGAGGAAAATGCTATTTTAATAAGTGTGTAAAATGATGGTTTTCAGATGAGGCGGTGTTACAGTTTTGTCTCAAAATTGACTCAAATTCCAAATTCAAGACCTATGTTTGGTTAGTGTTGTTTTACTTGAGTCTGTTTTTTTCGGTGCCTTTGGTTGTAGCACAGATTTCTGTGACGATCAGAGTTGTGGTAAGCCTTTTGTCATCTTCCAAAGCTTGAGCAACATCTCTGTGAAATAACCATTTGTGAATTGGGAAACTTTTCCTGTTTTCTCTACAGAAACTTGTTCATTCTGTCTAGTTGTCCAATGTTTGGTCTTGATTTTATTATTTATTATACATTGCAGGTGGTGCAGGGAGGAAGCTGCAGAGAGAGAGAAGAGAGAGAAAGATACTTAGGCTCATGGCTTCTGAAAATTATTTTCCAGCAGTTAAGCTATGCTTGTGTGGTGGATACCATGGAACTTTGAAATAGAATTTCTATTGAGTTTCTGGATGAACTTTCAAAGTGACTGGTACCTCAAGTCAGATTCTCTGTTAGAGACCGCTATATAAGCCCATTCTTCCTATGTGCAGAGTTTAATTGTAGTTTTTGAGCCATAATCTTCAGGTTTTGCTTCATATTTGCTGGACTGGAGACAATCATTCAAGACCAGTTCCTTTGGCGTCCTGTAGTCACATCCTGTTTGTAACAAGTAGAGGCCGTTCTGTGGCTGCAGTTGCTGCAGATTTGATTTCGTACGGTTTCTGTATTTTGCTCTGGAAGTTTTTACAATAATAAAAGTGCATATATTAAAATAAAAAAGAAAAACAGTAGGTAGAGGTCTATTATATCTTGGCTATTTAATTTTGTTATGGACATCCTTTTATATCTGACTTCATCGACCTGTGAAGGAGCAGATAGAGTATACTTGCTTTTTACTAGAATAGAAGAATGGGATCTTTGTTTATTGCTTCATGTTTCAAAAGGAAATTATCTATGATTTTAGCAAACACAGATTAGATTACTTCCCCCCCTCACATGTTGTTCCTAAGCCACTTTGACATTTCTTTGAACTGGAATTAAGCTCTATCCTCCCACTAGTTTTGGAAGGCTGTTGTGGAACCTCACTGTTTTGGTGGTTAAACTTAAACAAACAACAACAAGATCAAAAGCAAAAAAAACGCCTTTCAGCTTAAATTGCTCAGTTATTTCTCTTGTGCCAAAAGCATCCTTTTACCTTAAGAAAGGCTGAGAGAGGTTATCCACTCTGAACTTTCATTTTGCAAGGATAAAGAAGTCCATGTGCTTTCACCTCTGTTTCATGTATTAGGGAATAAAATCTGGGTCATTTCATTTGCTCTCTCTAAAGTAAAATACAATTAAAAAAGCCTAATAATCTATTTGAGATAAAGGAAAAAGTCTTTCCAGATCTCACTTGTTGAATTTCTTCTGCAGTTTTAGACTACATTTGGTTTTATTTCCTTCCCTTGTTGGAGAACATTGTCTTAACCAAATAGGTTGTTGAGAGTTCTTCCTAGAGTCAGGCTTTTAATTGTCTTCTCAGCAGGCACACAGGATCCTCCAAAAGCAGTGCAGCTGGCTCTTTCTCCTATGAGACCGATTACGTCACCTCTTAATTGAAAATGCTGCATCCCTTAACAGACGCAGATTTTCCACGTGATGGATGCCAATGTCTCTTCCTTTGTTTTAATGCTTGCGGTCCATACTGTTGTTTGGTCGTGAGCATGTTGTGACCTATTGTTCATGTAGGACTGTCTTGCTTATGCTCTTTGTTTTAGGCTAATCTGACTTTTCTTAATCCATCTTTTAATTTTAATGAAGAAACAGCATTAGGTGTAGAGAAGGAGGAGGTTTCTGCAACATTGGTCATTGAGAAAGAGGTCTGAAAAAGCTGTCTCTTTAGTTTTAAAATTCTGGATCTGTTATCATTTCTGTTGTGCACACATTCCTGTTGTTTAGGTGTATTCTACAAGCTTCCTGACATGAAAGGCAGAATGTACTGAGTTTGGTAATAGTGTGTTAATGTACATAAAACATACAGTGAGCAGAGTTAAGCAGTCAGAAATCGGGTAGCTTGTAAATCTTTGCGCCTGCCACTGATCAGTGTTCATCCTTTTTCCCATTGTGGCAGAGGTTCTTTTGACCTCGCTTTTGTAGCTCGTTGGACTGAGTGCAAAGTTAGCAGCCAACACCTCCCAAGTTCTCTGACTCAGTTTCAGCAAGTCATTTAATCATCGTGCCTCTGATTCTGGGCTTGTGGAATGAGGGGTAGTATTGAGAATTGTTGTACTTGTTACAAAAATTGTGCAGTGTTTTAAGATGAAAACCACATTTAAGTACTAAACACTACTAGAGTTTCTGGATAGAAACCTATATACTCTAGTGTTCTGTGTCATGAAGAATACAATTAGGAAAACAGTCCTGCCATTACTGGGACTAAGGCGTTATTGATAGCATCAATGGTTTGTTTCTCACTTGAAATGAAGTGAGATGCTTACAGAAGTAATGAGTGGAAAGGGCTTTATACTGAAACGTTTTTTTTTCTTCATGGTGATTGTCTCGTTTGTGGTACCTTTTGTTTTTCAGAAAAATAAGAATAAGAAAAAAGGCAAAGATGAAAAATGTGGCTCTGAAGTGACCACTCCGGAGAACAGCTCCTCTCCAGGGATGATGGACATGCATGGTGAGTGGGAGAAGGTCAGCCCAAATTACCCTATTACACTGCTATGAAAGTATAAGCTAATAGTGTCAAATTCTCCGTTGTTCAGATGTATGGACAGCATGATTGGGCCAAAGTGAGAATGGCATAAGATACTGATTTGGTACCTTGGATTTCTGTTCTGTGGATCTACCAACAGTTGTTTAAATGCCATTTTTATTTGGGCTGTGTATGTTAGTGGAGCTAGATGGGAAAATAAAAATGCAAATATCTACTATCCAAATGCTATACTCTTACCTAGGTGAAGTCAGTAACTCTGTCAAGCTTGCTGCTTGAAGGACCAAAAGACCCCCAAAACCTCAGTGGCACTACCGTCATTTGTGCAGGTTTTGTACTTGTTTAATGGAATAGGTGTGTCAGGTCAAAAGAATTCAGCAAGAGCCAAGAGAACAAGCTGTGGTTCTGCTATGTCTTCCTTCTCCCTCAACTTGATGAAATTAACTGGTTAAGAAAACATTTTGCTTGCCAGTCAGGCACTATTAGATCAATTTAAAAAAGTGTGAACTCTTGAACATTAGCATGGTATTTATTACAGAGAAGCCTGCGCAGCACAGCTCTGTTTTAATTTTTTCCTTTATGTGTTTGGATAGCAATTGCAGCTGAGAATGCAGCACTATTTGAGCTGATAAGAAAGGGTCACTTTTTGGCAGGATGTATTTTTTTCATTTCAACTTTATTTGCATTTTTATTGCCTCTTAGTTGTTTTTTGCAGTGTTTGCAATGAGTATGATCTTGTGATTAAAGGATTGAGTGGGATATTCACAGAGTAGATTAATTTTTCATCCGTGTTGCAAACTTCCTAGCTTTTGCCTTGGTCAGATTATTTAATTTTCTTAAGCCTGGTTCCCCCATCCATGAAGTGAATATAATACTTGCTTTTTTATCATATATCATTTGTATTTTTAAGCCATACTGTACAATTTCATGATAAGCTCAATCTTATCTTCAGGCTACTCTGAAAAGAGATGGTGCCATCACTGGCTGTGCGTTTCTGAAGTCCTTTGGATGTAATGATTGTACAAATGCAGAGAGAGGTAGATCAGCTTACATGCTAGTAATTTAACTAATAACGTTTGTGGGGTTAGTTTTCTTTAGGGATCAGGGGCTTCTGTCTCAGTTCCCCATGGTTAGACTGGATTAAAGATTACAGGAAGCTGCACCCCGGCGCTATCCATAAAGTATTAGCTAAGATATTTAAACCACTGTCGTTGGCTTTCACAAAGAGAAGACACAAGCAGGGCATTTCCTGTTAAGTCCAAAGACATGATCTGTGTTGCAGAAAGTTTTTTGTGATCAAGCTTCTTGAGGCTAGAGAATATTCTGGACAGTTATCACTAAAGTACTATTGCTATTACGACTGGGTGCTACATTTTACCTTGATAGCATCTGGACTTTTTTTTGACCTTCAGGACACACTTCACAAACTACCTGCTCATCAGAGCTTTGTAGTGATGGATAGCTATAGCATGAACATTTAATTGGCCATTTATGAGATGGACTATGAAATGAGACTGTTGCTTCAGTTGATCTGTGTTACTCGCATTATAAAATTCTGTGTTCTTTGGAAGTAACCTGAGTAAAACACTCTTGGTTTTATTGTATGTGATTTAGAGCACCTTTTTTGAAGTTTTCTGATTTTTAGTAACTGCTAGGAAACTCACATAATTACAGCATAGACTGCAAAAGCAGAAGTTGTGATGGTGGTGGTGTGGAATAAGCTTAGATACAGTGTTAATGTAAATGCTACTGGACTTGAACTCCAACAAGCTAGACTATATCTTGTGTTATCAGGGCATAATACAGGGGGAAAAAAATGGAAGAATTAAGGTGTGCTTTTTATTCAGATCTTGTCAAATTGGACTTACTTGTTTTAAACTCCTTTTGTTAACAGATGACAATAGCAACCAGAGTTCAATAGCTGATGCTTCTCCAATAAAACAAGAAAACAGTAGCAATTCAAGTCCAGCACCAGAACAGAATTTGGCAACACAAGCAGATGGCACTGAAGTAAAGTCTGATGAAACTCAGACAGAAGCAAAGGAGCAGCCTGGTTCAGAAGGTAAGCTGAAAGACCATCCTTAAAGCCAAACAAAAATGTAATCCTTTAGTGTGATATCATGTATTTGCTTGTCCATTTTAAGAACTGAATAATAACACTTTGAAATAAATGGCTTCTGAAGTCTCAGCATTTATGTGAAAATGGGCCATAATCTCTCTCACCTATCAACGATTCCTCGGTACAACAGGAGAGACTGACATTCAAACTCTTTTTGAAGAGGAAACAAAAAAAATACTCAGTCTGTCACTGTCATAATCTCATACTTGAAAGAAGAAATAATTTAAAATAATGTTTAAAATGGCTGTTTCCATTTAATCACACAAGCTCTGGAAAGGGTTACTTTTGTAGGGCTGGGAACATTCGTTACCTAGTGTGAAAGTAAAATGGATGTGAGATACTTTTACATTTATTTATTTTTTAATAGTGTAAAGTATAATGTAAGCTTTCCTTTTCTCTTAACCTTGTTAGTTACTTACTCAAAAGTTAGTTCTGATTTCTGCCCTCATTTTCTAAAAGAGCTACAATATTGTGTTGCAGTTGTACACGGATGAAAAATACATGTGGGTTGAGAGATTGTTCTGAACTTCACTCTTTGAATGGTATTTGGGTAATTGAAACATGTTCTGTATTTATATTCTTTGAAAGATAAGTGTCTTTATCCTATTATAACAGATAAAATGTCCTTAACATCATTCTAATTACTGGGTTGCAAAATTCTTCCCATAGCAAAGCAATTAAATTATGCCCTTCTGATTAAGTTCTTACATTAGTGGATCCACTAACCAATTTAAATTTAGAGCTTTTATCTTGGTAATACTAGAATGGTTAAGTATGTTAAAGTTGTCATCATTAATTGGGGGTTACATTTTAACAACTGAATCATCACCAAGTTGAAATAAAACAGAACGCCATATCCTTCAAAGAAAATCTCAACTAGCATATTTGTGATATGGTAAACTGTAAGGATTTACTCCTGGGTCTAATATTGTCTGAACCTGTTTGTGTGAAGCTGTTACATAGCATACACGCTCCCCTGACTAAATTTAGATTCAAGGAAAATCATACCAAGTTCTCTGGATTAGTTCCAGAGTTAGTTACTGTAAAACAAAAGGGAGAAGTAATGGCAAAAAATCACCCCTTATTGACATAGTCTTTCTATTGGTAATAAGCTGTGTTTAAAAATGTATTAAATAATCTACCCAAGTGTTAATGACCGATCAAACCCCTGGAACTGTGACATTATTCAACAGGTTAGTGTTAATGACCTTGTTCATCCGTCTCATGTTAACTACAATGAAATGAGGAAGGTTCCTTAAAGCTAGGTGGTCAGAAATGCCTAAGGTGGGCTTCTTAAAGAAAATATGTATTCAAAAAATGTTGCTGTGTAAACAAGTCATCGCCGGCATCAGGATAGCAAAGGTCAGCAGCAATATGAGTGGTAGCTGTCAGTAACAACTGGAAAAAAGCACAGCAGCTATGAGCCGTCTGCTCTGGAAATGGCTGTAGGTGTGTTTTTGTCATGGGGAGATGTGCACATCTCGGAGTGCTGCTCAGCTTGCAATATAGGCTGAGGCAAACATGACAAAAATTGAAATTCCTTCTGAGCCTTGAGAATCGTTACTTTATCGGTGCGAGCATGCTTTCTGGTGAGACATGGAAAGGAAGTAGATTCTGCCCGAGTTTGCTGAATGTGGTCTTCGAGACTTATCATAGGTGCCAGGTTATTTTGAATTCGGTCAGAGAAATTTTCAGAAATACTTGTGATGCTGTTTATACAGTATACCACAAAACATGCATTGCTTGCTGGTTAGGCCAGCAAGCACAGATGTCCAGAAATCTAGAATAAATTAATGAGTTTCTTGGGTCAAGGACATGTGGAGAGATTGCTTTGTAAAACCTGACTCCATGCATACTGCTGAGAATTCATTCAAGTCAAAAAGATCACCGTTTTAGTCCTTACAATGTTGTTGATGTAGACACTGAAAGAAATATCTGTCCTTTTACAGTCTTTTTTTTTTTTTTTTTCTGAACCTGTGCCTCTTGACACCCTATATTAAATTTCCAGGGATCTTTAAGCTGTAGAAACATTAAGATCCCCTATGCCCCCTTAGAGTGAACTGGGAGCTGTAACTCTTGAGTCCTGCTCTGTAAGTCTTGCTTTTTGAGCAAGCAGAGTTTTTTTGTTTTTTTTTTGTTTTTTTTTAAAGTTGGAAGCAGGTAGGAGCTGTAACAAGCTGGATTACTTCTTCACAAGCATGCACCAGACTTGAAAATTCTACACCCTTAATGGTTAAGATATCTAGCTGAATTTCTAAACTCAGGAAATTCAGGAAAAAAAGTGCACTTTAAATTTCTGAATCGAAATTCAGCAATATAACTTTGTTTTCTATCCTTAGCTACACAGTTTTTGGTCCATTAATTATCACAATTCAGCCCTTTCTGTAGCTGCCTCTTGTGGTTCAAAATTTTCCTTGCGTTTGTTCAACCCTTTTGCAAAGTTTATGTTGAAACTTTTTTGCTGATAGCATTGACGCAGTTCTGTGTTACAGGGTGTGTGTGAGTTTAGCTCCCTCTAGGGAGTGACTCCAGCAATTGTATACAGCCAGCAGCATGAAGGCAAAGGTCTTCTCAAGTGGCAGCAGCCAGCTTAATTGAGCTTAATTCATTATATCCATACTGTTATGTATGTTATCATTAATGGTTACACGTGGGTGAAATTTGTATGTTCGGGAAAACATCCTAAAAGCTCCTGCTGAATGCTTTCATTTGTTTACAATAATTTCTTGAAATTTCAGATACCTCCGATGAACAGAATTCACAGTCTTCAATGGAAAATTCTATGAATAGTTCAGAGAAAGCAGAAATTCAGTCCTCTGGAGAAAATGATATAATTACAGAGGCATCTAAAAACTCTCAGGTAACCTTAAGCACAAAAGCCCAATTACTTGGAATTTGGAAAAGAGCATTTTTACCAAAAAGCAAATGTAAGGAGGTCAGTTGTGTATTTAGGCTCATTTTCTAAGGCGATGACATTAAAACAGCTGTAGAGTATTAAATGTCTACGTGTACCTGGTGGTGTGGTTAATTTGGTTGCCTTCTTGCATTTCAGTTAATTTCAAGAGTAACACTAGATTGGCCTGGTTTACTTTTCAAGTTCCTATACCAGGTTGTGTTAGTTTTGTAAGGAAATACTAAAGTTTAATGTTAATAAATGGTTTGGAAATAACTTACTAGAAAGGTGCCTTTGAGGGCAATTCAGATGTAAAATGCTTTCTATAAAAGTAAACGCATACAGCAGTTAGGAAAGTGAATTTTTGTAGATTGTGACCAAGGTATTCTGATGTTTACTCACTGAGGATACTGACAAATTCCAGGTGGGTGGGAGAAAGAAATTATCATTGTAATTGTCCCCTTCACACTGAAATCCTCAGACAGAGCACTGTTCAGACCATTGCTTTTCCTCTTGGGTGGTTGGCTTGTTTCAGTGCACACCTTGCTCTTTCAAAACGTTCCATGTTCTGTCCTGTAGAGGTTGCTTTTGCTACAGCAGGAACAAATTCGTGTGCACTTGGTGTGGGTTGTGCTCAAGTGTGGAGCTGAGGGAAGTCCGGGTATAACCATGCATCGAGGCTGGTGCTTGGAATATTCCCCGCAGCTTCTAGCCCGGAACTAGAATTTTGTTTGTCAGTAGATGAGCAACTGTAAAGAAGCTGAAGTAAGATGTAAGTAGAGAAGTGATTTTCGGAAGCAAATTGACTTGGTTGCATCATTCTTGTCTCCAGGGATGCTTTGTATTTCACAAATGACACACCGGGGAATTTGTTCTTGTTTGATGTTTATGGCACCTGAAATTCAGTGCAATGATAACATGATTGTTTTTCTTTCCCCCCACCACCATTAAGGACTCTGAAGGAGTGCCACCTTCTAAAAAGATGAAAGTAGAGGCTTCCCAACAAAACGTTGAAGAGATTTAGACTATAGATTTTTCTGGTCAGTTTTTACGTAAGGTACATCAGTGGGCTTAATTATAGAACAACCTTACTTAAGCATCTTCTCTTGGATGAGGACAGAACTCCTAACTTTTCAAGTTACCAAGCAAAAATCCAAGAAAGCCTAACAAAGGTTTAACTTCTCAGACACTGAAAACTTTTTCCTGTGAAACAAACATTGAGAACTTTTAAGTTACTGTCTCTGAAATGGTTGGAGTAAACAACTCAGGAGGGGTCTACGCACTGTTTCTAAAGTCAAAATTACAATTATGTTGCTGCTGTATTTTTTTTTTTCATTTCTCTATTTAACATTGTAAGATATTTAAGGATGGTACAGGTCAGGTATTAGCTTTCATGTGAAGTTCATTGTTCTGGCGTGATGTCTGCTTTTGTTTTGTGCCTTGTGTTCTGAAAACAGTGCTAACTTTTAACTTTTAAAAGTTGTTTTGCAACTGTCTCCTTTGCAAAGTGGCCTATGTTTGTATAATGCCATGTAGTAAGGCTTTTTCTTTTCTTTTCTTTTTCTTTTTTTTTTTTTTTTTTTGTTTTTGTTTTTGTTTGGGGTTTTTGTTTGGTTTTTAATTTTTAAATCCCTGGTGCTTAAATTTTAACAAATACAGATCAGGAAGCCATTTTCACTCTTGGAGTCCAAGGAGAAAAAGGAGCTTGATATATTATTTTAGCAGCTATAGTGGAGATCTTTTATTGAATGCATGGCATTCGCAACTGTAAATTTGGTCTTCTAAATACTTAACTTCATCAGAAGTTAACATGATCTGTTTACCATTTATAGTCCAGATCTTAATATATACTATAACACAACAGTTTAAAATACTTGCGTATTAGGTCCAGATCTCTGTACTGGGTACAACTTGCTTTACAGAAGAGTTCCACTATGTACATAAATAGGATCAAAGGGATTGATGCACAGTGAATTTACTTTCAATTGGTCTTTTTTGATATGAAGTTTTCACTGAACTGGATTTCATTGTACTGTTTCTTTATAAGATGTTTACTTCTGTGTTCCAGGTTAATACTGTATTTGGGATTTTTTTTTCCTATGGGCAAGTCTTGTAAATAAGCCTTCTTTTTTCCATAGTCTCCGCATCACTGGTAGAAATGTTCCTTCTTTTTCAATTATGTCAAAGTGTGCTTATGCTGAACTTGATTGAAAAGCACTGAGCATGTGCAACTCCCTTCAAATTAGTGGCATTTAGAAGTGCAGAACCATCTGCAAAGGTCAGGTCATAAGGGCCTGATCTTACAGTGGGCTTTGTATTTCCAGGGTGAGCACCCAGTTATAAATAGTTGGTATCAGTGGGAACCGCTTAGTTCTCGCTTGAATTCTCTTTACACACACACACATACACATATTGCTGGATCAGGCCCTTAGTCTGTCTTCACTTTGTGTGCAAGAGGTGGAGCTTGTAATTTAAAATATGATCTCACAGCTATGAAAATGGTTGCATATAGTTTGTAAGCTAAGAACTGTAAATACTTTTTAAAATGAAATAATTGCTTCCAGTTGATACATTTTCATAATTAGCTCTTCATTAAGCTTATTTATTTCTGAATTCTCCAATAGTGAAAATGGCTTGCACTTAGACTACTGCATTGCGTTTGCAATTACCACGTTATTATGAAAAACAATGGGGAAGTGGGGGGAGGGAGTAGAGGGAGGGAAGATTGGGGAGCCAATACTGACCTTCCATAGGATGTTTGTAGGATTAAACTCCAAATAACATATGACACTCAGTTTCGGAACTTTTCTTTTGTGTTGAAATAAACGTTTTGGATTTTAACTGAATAAAATTTGATTGCAAATCATTCATGAAAACAGTGTGCTCCCTAATAAGTTTTGGGGATTTCTGGTCTGATCATGAAGTCCATTAACATTCTGAAAATAAGGAAATGAGGAGCCAAAAACTATATTTGCACAATATATGCAATGAAACGGTAGAATTCTCTCTTGAATTGTGTGTATGCCTAAAATGTGGATAACTGGTCAATGACGATTGATTTGTATGTATATTACATTCAGATTTAAGTGATATTTTGTGAGAAGTTCTATTGATATATTAAATGGGCAAATTTAGAAAGATTCAAACTTAAAAATATTTTTGATTTACTAACTTTTTTTTTGTTACTTTTAATGCTAAAACAAAACAAATCTGATGCCACCTTTGATAAGTAGTCATTTTTACTAATCCCTATCAGGTGCATCACAGCAAGTTTTTAATTTTAATTTTGTAGAGGTTTCCAAGGGAATAAATAGACTTTTCGTTTAGAAACTAATTCCTGTACTTTAGGAAGAAATAAAATATATAAATAGCACTAAAAATACCTCAAATTTTTCATTAGATAGAAGCATTATTGGCATTATTGACATCAACAGGTTTAATTATAAACTTCCTTTTCTCTCCTGTGGCTTCTGCTCAGAACTGTTCATTGTTCTGTGGCTTACAAGACAAGACATCATAATCATATTCCTAGAGGCTTTATTTCTAAAATAGTAATGCTTTATTTACAGCTTATACAGGATACATTCAGAACTTTTTTTGTTAACCAGAGATTCTAGTGACAACAGACAACTGAACAAGCAGATAGATTTGGGTTCCTTAGACCTGTTATTGTCAGTCTCTAAGAAAAGAGACTTTGACATTACCTGGTATGAAGAAATCCAAAATAGTGTATAAGACTGTTATTAGTCTTTTTTTGAAGTGCCTGATAACATTTATGGGCCAACGGATGTGATTAAACACATTTTAATGCCAGAAAGTACAGATGGGACCAAACCAGAACATCGAATTCAAACCAACCTGAGGTTTGAAACTAGATCTAAATCCAGCTTTTTTTTGGCTTGGACCTGTCTCTACCAGAAACTTGTTTTATGAACTCACTGTAAAAGGGTTTATTGAAAGCATTGAGACATGGAGCAGAAGGAGAGATGTAATTTTCTTCAAGACGACTGAAAGTTCTCATACAGCTAATGTTTTAGAAATAGTGCAAATATCAAGAAGTGCTTCCTTGCTACAATGCTGAATGTTGGAGCTTCAGTTACAAAAAAAAAAAAGAAAAAAGAAAAAAAAAAAAGGAAAAAAAAGGAAACTAGAAGCAAGCAAGTAAATTAGCTGAGTTTGTGGAACATGTGGGAAGGCCTTCCGAATAAGCGATTTACTCAGCCAAACATTTTATAGCAGAACTATTCCTTGGAATTTTTATGCTTGGGAAAGTAGTTGTTAAACATTCCAAAAAGTGCTGGCACTTACAAAACAACAAAAAAAATCAACAAGGCAGTATAAAATATTGGTTTTGGGTGGCTATCTTCATACATAAACATTGTCATGTTTTGGAATGTTCTTTATATCTAAGGGCCTGTTAGAAGGTGTAAAGAATTTTGTTTTTCTTCAATACCTAATCGTTTTCCATCTTATGATTTGTGTGTGTGTGTGTTGTACAGCAGTATAATTTTTCACTTATTTATTCCATCGGTAGTTATGGTTTGTACAATGTACAATGGTTTCATTTCAAAAATAAAATAAAAAATCACAACATGAATGCTGTGTGAATAATTTTTATCGAGAAACTTAATCTCAGTTTGTTTTTTAAATTTAAAATAAATTCCCATTTTATAGTCTTCTAAAATGTGCATTCTATGGTGTTGTCTTATTTGGTAACGTGTAAGATGATTCATTTGATTCGACCAAAGTTGTCTTGGTATGTTAGCAGGACACTGATTGGGGGTGTGTGTAAAATAACAGCAGCAAACAAATAAATATGGGCAATGTAATTATAGCAGCCTGCAGAATAACTTGGTAATTTAAGGTGCTTACTGTTGGCTTGGTAGTCAGCTAAGGTGTTGTGGTAACTTAATTTGGAGCGGGGAACATTGTGTGAAAACGCACTTCAGGTCGGAAACATGCTTGAATCTGATGCTTGCAAGGATAAAAATTCTTAAGAGTTTGGGAAAGATTCTTTACATTCAAGATGGATATAAAGCGTCCTGCTTATTTTCAGTGGGTTTTGTGCTCTGTCCCAAAGCAGCCTGCTGTTTCACAGACAGCTGTGCTGGCCTGCTAGCTCACTGCTGCCGGAATGGTGAGCCCCAACCAGCTTGTCTGCTCCCAGCTGGTTGCTTTTGATGCCTCCCTCCCATTTCAATGGGGTGCTCATGGGATCCTCTCACAAACCACTTCAGCATGCTACCCTGGGAGAAAAACTCCACCTATTTTTAGTGGTTGTTTTTTTTTTTTTTTTTTTTTTTTTTTTTTTTTTTTAGATTAGGGAACTGAATCAGCAGAATTATATAAGGGATAGGGTGGAACTGGAGAGGGAGAGGGGAAAAGAACAGGGGTACGAATGAGAGTGTAATTCAAGACAGGTCCCAGAAGTAAAAGGCTCTGAGCAGGTAAGGCTTGTGCCAGTGAAGGGTGGAGGAGTGAGCAACAGCGCAGCCTAGAAAGCAGGGTATGGAGCTGGAGGTTGGCCCTGTGGTTTGCCTGGGAGCAGGATGGGCAGAAGAGCCAGCGGAGTGGTAACGGGATGGCTGGACTCCCGGCTCCTGCAATCAGACCCACAGTCTGAGCCTGTGAGTAAGTCTCCTTGAGCCCTCGTGCCTCATCCCTCATCAAAATGGGAAGGCTTATCTTCCTGTCTGTAGATTTAGGAGGATAATCTCTTACCACTAAGTGTTGTGGAGTATGCTGCAGGTATATTTTTAAACAACTTGAATGTCTCTGCTCACTGTGTATTACAGGTGAATTCTAAGTAAATGGCTGTCTCCTCCTGTGCTAAAAGCCTGCTCTGGTGAAGGAACATCAGAAGAAGATGGTGGCCTACAACATTTCACCTTGCACTACAGATTGCTAAAAACAGTAAGAAAAAGCATACCCAAAAGATGCTGCTGTAGCCCCTTAGTGTTTCCCTGCCTCCTGGAATTCCTTACTGTGGAGAAGGAAAGGATAGCCAGGAGTCTTGAGCTGTTGCTGGTGACCTAAATGCTAATTAAAAAGGCAAAGCAAAAGGCCTGTCTCCAAAACAACTGGATTTTTTTTTTTTAAGGGATGCATCTCTCCTTGCATCTGTGGTATTTGTACTGAGGATGATTAGAGAAGAAAAGGAGAAAACCCTTTAGTCACTCTTAAAACCCTAAACTGAAGACTGCTACCCCTGTTTTGAATAATGGTTTGGTGTGCTGCTAACATTTCTTAGAAAATTGCATTGCTACCTAGCAACTTTATTTTAACAAGTTACCTCTTTCCATACAGGAAGAAGCAAGGGTGGATTGCTTACAAATTTGTAAGGTTAATGTACAGGCTGTGAAAGTACTGTAGACAACACTGTTACTGATGTGTAGTTGTGAGTTTTTGTTAGTTCAGGTACTTTAACAAACTTCATGTCATACTTACAGTTTTACAATGTCTGCTCTGAATGTTGCTTTGGAATGCTTTCATTTTTTGCACTTGTAGTAGTAGACATCCTGATGAGGATGTCTTGCTGGGAGGCATTGTGTTTGGTGCTGTGTGTGTTGTTTTTTTTGTTTGTTTGTTTTCTTCTAACAACTACAACACTAGCCTAAGCTAGCAATAGTCAGCTTCTTTGAAGCTAAATTATGACTGGCCTTTTCTTAAGAATTGTAGTCATATGTGGTGTTGACTAAGAGCCAAACGTCAGTTGGAGCTCTCACAAGATGTGATGATGCCTTCCTGTTCCTTTCATGTGTGGGGAGGTATTTAAGTTAACACTCCTCCCCTAAACACAGCAATCCGTCCTGATTTCATGCTCTCTAATGGAGAATGTTAGATCACTGCAAGGACATAATTGTGATATTGTAAGAAAACCTCTTCCTTTCCTGGCCAAGCCTTGCTATCTCCATCCCTTGAGTTTTTCCTTGCTCTTATTTTCTGGTCTTACAAAGCAGAGAAAGTGGCACGTGGCAATCGAGTATTTTCCTTCCCCTGAGGAAGACTGTGTAGAAGAGCTTGTTTTTTATTTTAAGGTGCTAGAGCTGAGCGTACACGAACAATTTCATATCAGTGCTTTGGAGTCTGCCACCTAAAATAGAATTACTCTCCTGGTGATGAAGGTTTGCTCTACAGAGCAAATGAGATCTTTTTTTCTTGACTTTATTTATAGATCTGTACGTACATGGTTTTTTGTGTTGTAAGCTGCTGTTCTCTCCCCAGGCTAATACATCTGGCCCTATTGATGTGCTTTCATCTTCATCTACAAGGATCCATTGCTTCCTTATGGTTTTGAGAGGGATGAAATCCAATCTTTACTTCCCCTGGCACCACTGCGCTTATTTTACGCATGACACCAAGCAGGTTTGCGGGTTAGATCTGAGCCACCTGGCTGTCAGGAGAAGCCCCATGTCCCAGGCTTTTCCGTGAGACTCCAGGCTGACCCCTTCAGCTGCATTTGCAGCCTGGCTACTGCAGATCTCCAGCTGCTTCTGTAGCTGCCCTGGCTTCTTGTAGATTGCCTCTGGCCAATAATAAGCAGTTTTCAATATTAAAGATAGTTTAAAGCCATGAAATACTTCTAGCGTAATCAACATCTAATCAGTGTTCTTCAGTGAGCTCTGGGCAGTTCTCTGCATCCCTTAGGTTTATAAGATTCCCCTAAGCTTAGAGCTGTTTTTCTGAGGAAGTGTATTGCCAAAGACCTTGTGATGATTCTGTTCCTCATGACCACAGCCTGCTCAGACCTCTCTTCAGTTTTTTGGCCAGAGATGGTTATGCATTTCTAGTCCAGACTTCCCCGTGATGTTGTCTGATGGGGTGAAAGCGCCACACTGGGTATTTTACACCAGCGGTCCCCAGGAGGAGTGGGGACAGGGCAGCCACAGCATGGCACCGGGGCCTTGTGACACTGTGTCCTCCCCTTCCTCAGCGAGGCTGGCCGTGACACAAGGCTGCTGGCCACCCTGTGGGGATGTTTCATGATCACGATGGTGTAGGGGGAAAGGGTAATGTGGTGGGCGTCAGTCGTGGCTGAGGGCTGTTCTGGGCACATGGGAGCAGGCGGGAGGGCTCAGCTCGCCTTTTGTAACCGAGCTGTAGGGCTCAGTGAGGGCAAGCGGCCTCCCGGGTGATGGCGGGCTGCGGCTTTTGCTGAGGGAAGGGCTAGGGGCTGTGCCCAGGGACAGCGGCCTGAGAGGTGGGCGCCGGGCTGGGACTTTCCCTGAGGGCAAATTGCCTCGGGGCTGGTTGGGAGAGGAAAGCGCCGGCGGGGGCGCGCAGGGGCAGGACGCGGCTGGGGCTGAGGGGGCGCTGAGGGACGGCGGCCTCGGGCGTGGCCGGCGGGCTGCCGCTGAGGGCCGCGGCGCTGAGGCGGGAGC
>VXAA01005931.1:114720-185347 GCA_013399115.1 Anseranas semipalmata
CCGGGGGCGCGGGGCGGGAGCGCGGCCTGAGGCGATGGGGGCCGGGGCAGCCCCCGGGGGCGGGCGGCGCCGTGCGGGGGCGGCAGCCGCCGGGCTTCGCCTCTCGGCGGTCGGGTCCCGGGAAGCGCTCCTCAGCATCTGCCGGTCAGCCCTAGAGTTGGTGGGCACGTCCAGAGCTGCAGAGGCTCCGGAGGAAGCTTCAAAGGGCGAAGTGAGCGCTTGTGACCCGGTCCGCACGGAAACTGGCCTGCTGTTCTTTTTGTCAAATTCTCTTTTTGTAACAGGTTCCAGAAAGTAGAATCTGCCGTTGTTTCCTTTGTTCCGGTGGTTGCAGCCGGGGAGCAGCACTTCCTGGGTTTATCTGCGCCTTTTGCCCACGCTTCAGTTTTGCTTTTCATCTATTTAATAAGACATTATATTCACATTTACTCCCTTTGTCTGCCTTCCAAAATGGAGGCAGAGCTATGGAATAGAAGTGTTTTGAAAAGATGTGTGCCTGCTTGAATCTTTTGTTCCATGTGATACAGCAGAAATGGGATCCAATCTGATGTCCTCTATTAAGCATATTTTGGAAGCTGATTGAAAGGGATGATGGAAAACTCCCCCCAGCGTTATCAACAGAAATATTTATCTTCATTTATAGGAACTGTATTGGCTTGGTAAAAAGAAACGAACTTTGCCCACCCCAGATTTCTCTGTTCTTTGTTGGTTTTACAGAGGCTTTTTTCTGGTTTTAGATTTATTTTTTTTTTAAGTGTTACTCGGTGAACAGGAAACAATAGAACTGTGCGTTCTGTATGTTTAGTGAGAAAATGTAACATAAATAACCCTCTTAGTCTTTTTACCAAGCAAGTTATTAGTAACTGGCAAGTGAGTGAGTCTTAGATGCGTACAAAGATGGATGTAAAATCTTGGTGTTTACAAAAGAAAATAAAAATGTAACACTTCACTAAAAATTAACCAGTCTGCCCTTACTGTACAAACTGAGAGGAGTATGCAAAGGAACCCAAAGTATTACCAGGGACAGAACTAGACTTCTCGTGTGCATCTGCTCATCAGCCTCTATCAGCTTTATTTTATGTTGTGTTTCCACTGGCGTATCCTTGGGATTTTAAGGCTAAGGATCACATTTAATGCAAAGGGAGGATTCTGTGATATTAATTTGATGATGCTGAAATCTGATAGAGATGCATAAATCTTGCACCAAATCTATTTTGGTAGAAAGGACTTTATCCTGCTTGGTGGTGGTAGTATGAGGCAAGGTGCTGAAAATGTCATCTTAGAGGCTGCCAAAGAAAAGCAGATTCTTAATATCTGTACTTGGGTACCTTAGTGTTTGCTTGCTTCTAATCATGAGAAGTCCTGCCCGGAGTCAGTTTGCTTACTGGGTGGCTTCATGATAATTTTTTAAATCTGCCTAACAGATTGTAAAATTGTGCCTAAAAAACAGGATCAAAATTATTTCGGAGAGTTCATCATACCATGATGAACATGGGTATGAAGTGAGGAGTCCTCACGATTTAAAGCATGGGCGATGAAGCATGTGGGCTGAACCTCTCTGCCTTAGAAGTGCTCTCTGTCCCTGTTCTCCTCAGGGAGTGTATGGCGCTCAGGCAAACAGCAACTGCCTTTTGTGCTGTGCTTCACGTTTGATTTGAGGTGTGCAGGTTGGCTCATGGGGATGTTGGAGTTGTTGTTGCCTCTGTTGCATCTTCCTCCTCATCGTTTATCTGTTTCAGCACTGACAAAGCCTGCAGAAACCATGCGTACATTTTTCCTGAAACAAAAAGGTGAAGGATTGTGTTTTTTGCTTTGTGGCTGTTGCAGAACCAGCAACGAGGGGCACTAGCTAACTAATTGTGTTTCTAGAGCTGGGTGATAGCTATGTTAAATACAGAAACAAGGAAGTTGATGTAACAGAGCTGTGTGCAATGTTTATTTACACTTGACACCCGTTGCTAGTATTTCAGTGTTTAAAGTCTTAAAAAGAAGCACTAAATTGTGTGTTATGTATTAGTTTTACCAATGAGCTAGCAAACAAAGTTTTTTTAGATTCCCTAGATCACCAGGTCAGGATGGTTTATGTTTGAAATAACCAAATTTATGCTGAATCACGTTCACTTTGGGATGCACAGCATAGCCTGGGCTCTTAATTGGCTGTGCTTTTTCTTTTTCCTTCCTTTTTCTTTTTTCTTGTATGGCTTTGTACCGTTAAGTAATTGCCACACTTTTTATGACAAAAAAGCTATTTTTGAACGTGAGGGAAGCGATTCCCTCATGCCTTTGAGCAGTACAAGTTAACCTGATTTTAATTTTCGTCATGTGTCTCAGTCACGTATCCAGCTGCACAGGTAAGAACTCATTTCACATGAGCCGTTTCACAGGGGAAAATGTGACCAGAGCATGCTCCACTGTACAGTTAGGAGATTAAAACAATCTCCTAAATCAATAAGTTACTTATAAACGCTACAGTTTACAACAGGTATCACGCTCACGCGGGCTGTACTTTATCTAAATGTCACCAGTTTTTTTCATGAGATTGATTGTGGGAACCGTACCACACTGGCGGAGGTAAAAGAGCCCTGGTTTTTCTCGTCTGGTCCTTTCATCTCAGCCCTCTAGAACAATGTGACCTTGCGGATCTTGGTACGCGTACGTAGCACGAGTAGCTGCTATTGGCCTGTGGCAGATAGGCCACTTTAAAGGCAAAGATTTAAAAAATGTGCTTTCCAAAATGGAAATGACCTTTGACATCGTTCACTCTAATAATGAGAAACTATGCCAATGGTTGGGTGGCCCATGACGGTCTTCAAGCAGAATTACGTCAAATGATATGTAATCCTGATATTTAATCTAGTAAAACCCTTTAATAACTTTAAAATTATCCAAATATTTCCATTACCCCAAAATAACTTCCCAAAACTGAACTGTATTCTGAGATGTTCCGATTATAGCATATCATAATGCGTGGTGGGTTTTTTTCTGAGATGTGGACAGAAGAATTTTTCCTCTTCATTTTGGAGAGCTGTTGTCTTCAGCAGCAGAACAGTGCTCAGCTCCTTGTAGAGTCCGGGCTGAAGGCTTATGTGAAGTGAAAAACTGTGCTTTAAGAAAGGAGGCTGTAAACCATTAATTGCCCTGACAGGCTGGAATATGGGGATGGTAGCATTCCCTGTGGAAAGCTCTGCTTTGCGAAGAATGGCATATAGTTTGTTTCAGGTCCAAGCCCTGAACTAGGCATGCAGAAATGCAGATCTGCCTATTTGCAACTCTGCATGTGGGGCTCTAAAAAATGCGGGGCAGGAATCGGTGGCATTGCCCCAGGCAGCCTCCAAGTCCTTCCGTTAGCGATGGATGGAGGCGCTGGCAGGTGCTGGTTATTGAGGGGGGGAAAACACGTGAGTTCATTGCTAGGGTTTTGATGCCGAGGTGGTAAAGAGGTAAAATCAGCTGGAATGACTTGAATGAGATGCAATGCATTACTCCTGGAAAAAATAGATTTTAAGTCCACGCTTTAGTTACTTTCTGTAGGTGTAGGGCGGGTAAATGACAGCGCGGAGTCGGGCTGGTACTCACCCCACGCCTTGCCGTGCCTGGTGAGGGAACAGCAGCGTGGGGAAGGAGCTGGGGCCGCCCGACTCGCTTCTTCTGCGCGAGCTGCCCTCCTGCAGCGCCAGGCTGAAGATCCGTGCGGAGGAGAGGATGGGCTGGTCAGCTGTGTGTGGAGTGTGGTCACGTCCGTAGTGTAAACACAGCACAAGCTTTATTTTAGGAATTAATGTGTGTGAGTAGTATCTTTAATGTGGGTGGTTTTCATGTTGAACTTCTGTTACGTATAATTATGCCAGTCGATGTCAATCTTACTCAGCGGTAGGATGTGATAGGGTAAATGAAGTTGACTTTGTGGGCTCGTTTATTATTAAGTAGCCTCAGAGCTCTCTCACCTTCTAATAAGAGCTTAGGGAGCATGCCAGGTGTTGTCCTTTAGGTAAGAGTGTTAGCACTGCCATTAGATACTTGCTTAAAACCTTCTGGATCCTGCTCGTTCAAGTTGCACGGAGCATGACAGTGAGGTCTGGGAGCGGTGGCATCGTCTAGCTTTTGAAAAACTTGCCAGGTCGTTTCTAGATCTCCTCTCTCCTCTTCAGCAATCTGACCCCATCACTTCACGTAGCTGCAAGCCAAAAACATTCCCTTCATTGGTGGCCTGACATTAGAGATCAACTTGTTTCCAAAGCACGTCTGCCGCATGTACTTTGTTAAGGCAGCGTGTGTTTTGGGAAGTTCTTAGTGGTGGTGCTTGCAGGTTTGAGATAAAAAGCTTCCAGAATTCCATCGTATATTTTATATGCTGATTTTAGAAACTACTCTGACAAACACACCTGTACTCATCCCATGAATTAAGCCTAACCTGAACAGAGTTGCCGTGTTATGAGTACTCCTCGTTAAGGGTAACTTCAAAGCAAAGATGCTATATTCAGAGTGCAATATGAATCAGGATGTTGTTACTGAGCCTATTACCTTGCTTAAGTCAAATGCTTGATATAGTCACAAGCTTTTAAGCTCTATTTAAGACGGGCTTGTAAGTTCCACCTTGACAACCTTGAACCTCAGGAAGGTTTGCAGAAAGATTGCTGAGCTGTTCTCATTTCGAAGATGCATTTGTTTTGCCAAAGCAAATATTTAATAGTGGTAGTGTGAAAAGGTGTTCGTTGAAATTAAGGTTTTGGTGTCTTTGGTGCTACACATGACTAGGAAGAAGTGACAAATTCTGTAGACAGACTTAGATGCAGGAAGTAACCTTTTTGTTCTGCTCCTGGTGATTTTGGTGGCTGTGCAGGTCACGAGCTTCTGGGGGTTTGCGCAGAGCTGGCTGTGCAGGGTGCTCCTGCGGGGGTGTGGGGCACGGTGATCACACTTCTTATAAAAACCGTGCTGTTGAGATCATCTTGTGATTTACCATTTAATCTGCGTGTTGCATTGTAGTTCTCTTGTCCTGTGTTTCCACACAGTAAACAGATCTTTTTTTCTGGCTTAAATACAACATGGATTTCGTAATCATAATTTTTGATGCGTTGCTGAAATAGGGAAGAGGGAGCTAGTGTGTCCTCAGATTGCCAATTCTCAGTAACTTTTGCATGGTCTGAAAAAAACTTAGCTGAACTGTGAGATTTAGGATTACTTTTAATGAAGATCTTGTGTTGCATGATTATGATGTGCTTTGAGCGAAGTAGAGTTTGGCGACAGAAACTGTCACACTGATTTCCATTTTTTTCCCCCTTACTGGTTTTTATTTCTTTCCTCTGAATAGCAAGAGGAATTAAAGCCAAGAAACCCGAAATTCAAGTCTTAACTTTACTCGTGGTTTTCCACGTCCTCCTTTAGTAGGTCACTGAATCATTCTTATTTGTTACTCTCCCATGTGGGGAAAAAAATCCACTCCCTTGGAAGGCAGGGTTGATGATACAGGCACTTCAGCAGCTGCTTATCTGTCTGTGTATCCTTAAGCTACGATTAGTCTTAAAGGGGTACCCAGTGGTGCAGCAAGGTAGAAGGTGGTGGGGAGGAATAACAGGAGCTTTGGAGCTGTATTCAGCTGATGGCTAGGCATTTCTGCGGTGTCAGGGAGCTATTTTAAAATTGCAGAGAAATTGAAAGGTTTGAAAGAGGGTGAACTCTGTTCAGTGTTACATGTGAGTGGAATTTTTCCCCTAATAACGTTACTCAGCGATCTCTTGCAAAGAAGGAGGAGAGAGAGGGCAAGGAGCGAGGCCAGAGGCTCGCTGGGGTGTGGAGTAAAATTAAGAGGATCTTTGAGGAATGCATTGAATGAATTAGAAGGGCTGAGATAAAGCCACACAGTGGTATCAACAGTGTTCATTGAGGAGGTCATGCAGATAAAAACAGGAAGGGGGAAAAAAAAAGATACTGCGAAGTTCAAGTCAAACAAATGACCTTTCAGCTGACTGAGGGGGTTTGAGCCCGCGTTACCGACCGAACACGGGTCGGGGAGGAAACGTTTGGCAGAGGGGTGGGATGGGGCGAGAGCAAGGATGAGAGGGACGCTGTGATGCAGAAAAGAGATTGGGGTTGTACATAGAGAAGAAGTGATAAAAAGGAGGAAGGTGAATGCATAAGGTGAGTTAGGAGAAATGAGGGTGCCGGGGGTTGTGCTGTTCAGGGCAGGAGAAATAGGTACGAAAGGTAAGGTGGTGTGGGAAGTAAGGGCAGGTGACTGAAGGTATGGCTGGAGTCAGAGAAGTCCGGCATTTCTTCCCTGTGCTTTGACCTGTGGTGAGGGAGTTAGGGAGCACTTGAGAAGAGCGTGCCTGCTAAGGGCGAGGGAGCTAGGTGGGCCCTCGTAGCGAAGTCGTGGCTGATCATGCGATGAAACGGGGGCAGGAGAGGTGGGGCTCCTGGTTTGGCTGTTCTGGTGCTGCCTTGCTTCCTTGTGCTGGCAGAAGGAAATGTTTGTCTCTCTAAAACAAAGAAAACAACAAAACTTATCAGTTTAGAAGCTTGGACCGGCTTGGATTTAATCTGGTATTTCATTTTTAATTAACAGACTTGAGGCTATATGCCTGCTACTTCCTTTCTTTTGTATGCAGAAATTAATTGCACTTACAGTTTTCCTCATCTGTCCTTTGATATTTTAACGTCACTGGCATGAGCAGTCTCTTTAAAGACAAAACTTCTAAGCTACTTCTGAGGAAAAAGGCAAGGTTTCTGAACTCTTTGATGGCTATTGAAATATTTTAAAGCTTTCATACAATTTTCCTTTCATTCTGGGAAGGAAACCTTTAAAATATCTGTAAAACAATTATAAAGATGATTAGGAAAAGTACTTGTTTCAGTTGCCTCCAAAGAAAATAGAGTTTGTTCTTTGTGTTCCAGACAGGGATGGAAAATTCTGAATCTGATTGTTTTTAGTGCAAGCTAGAGTTACACTATTGTCACAGTTTCTGAGGCAGGAAGGCTTGGAAAATGGGGTTAGGAAAAACTAGGTTTTCCAGAAATCACTTCAGTAGTTTTACTGCTAGAATACAAACTCTAAACATGGGCTTCTCAAAATATTCGTTTGCTTGTTCAAAGGGGGTTTGGAAGGTCATTTTCGATTATTTGTTTTGAACATAAAACATGCTGTCTTTATGCCATTTGTAACATGATTAATGTAGACATCTTTGTAAGTAAAGCAGTAATCGCCATCGGAAATGTTCTAGTATGTGTTTGCCACAGCTTATTTACTTTGTGACACAAGCACAAAGCTTTTTGCTAGCCCTTAGTTTCTGGCTTGTTGATCTTAGATAAATCAGCTAACTGCTTATTTTTCCTTTTCTCCCTTCTGAAAATGGCCAAAATGGTCTCAACACTGCAGAGACTCGGATGCATGCACCAGTGTTTTTGAGAAGGGGAAACAAAGGCATAAAGTTCAGAAGTGATCTACCACAGGAGTCCAAAAGGAAGCCGTATCAAAGGTGATGGCTCAGCTGCAAAGCTAAATAAGAAAGGAAAGGAGATGAATGGAAGATTTAGGAGGGAAAGAGGAAGAAGACATGCAGCTTACTGACACCTGTTAGAAAAGCCGTTGCCGTTGTAACTGATGAGGAGCTGTACAGGTGTAAAATTACAGGGTAATAAAACCAGGCTGGTATTTTAACGTTAATCTTAATGCATCTGGAAGGCAGTGTTCTGCTGACTGCCTTTGGCACGCGCTGAACTGCTGGTGAAAGGCACCCGCCCCTGGGCAACCAGTGGTCGTGCTTCGCTCCCCGCGAAGGGCTGCACTTTGCAGCCTCCAAGCAAGGTTTAATAGCTGGTGCATCAGCTCTGGATTCTGAAATCTGTTGCTGATGATAGCCTTCTGGAGAATCTTTTTTTTTTTTTTTTTTTCCCCCCCCTAGAAAACTCCTGCTTTTAGAACAACAGGAGCTGTGTTATTTTTTAGCAAAGTTTGGATTTTTCACCTGTGGAGAGCTGTTTTGTTGGACTCGGAAGTCTAAATGGCATCTGCATCCTAGAGCCATCACGTGGCACTCCAGATTGCTGCAGGCAACTGGTTTTATTCTGCCAGCACAAGTGCTGAGGGCTCCTTGTCTGCTCTCCTCCCTCGGCTTGGCACACTGCGGCTGCTGGACGCACTCTCATTGTGTTAAGCGGAGTGTTGCAGTGAGCAGATGGTTCATCTACTAAAGCTCCGGTGGGACAGCGTTTACCTTGCTGTCATTCTTCTGCAGGTGATGCTCTCTTGCAGGTCTCCTGCAGGCGCCGTGCCCCTGAGGAGGGGTGGAAGAGGAGAGCCTGCACGAGGCCTTGGCCATTCTATTGTGGTGTGGTTTGGCTGCAGGGCGATTGCCATTCCCTCCCTGTAGAGTTGGTTTCAGTTCGTGCTTTAAGGTATTCAAACCCAGGGTGCTATTTAAGAGCAAGCTCAGCAGCAGTTAGTTACCTTTGTGAAACACTGGTGTTTTTAAAGTTGGGCTGTCCAGCTGTGCTTTCATACGTGTAATAGAAAATGGGACTGGAGAGGACTTCATGAAGCCATCCGGGCCCAAGTCACAGCATAATGGTTCCTTCCCTTGGCCAGTTATCCTGACGGATGATGTGGGAGAGAGGTTAACCCAAACTGCCCTCCTTCCCACCCTTCACAGGCTGAGGAGCGGGGCGAGCTGTAGCTCCCAGGCCCCTGCCCACGCCCCTCGGAAGGTGCGTTCCAGGTACCAAGCCCAGCCTGCGATGAGCGGCTCTAAGAGCTGCTTCGTCTCCTCTAGGCTGCAGAGCAGAAGGCGACAGGCTGGACGGGGAGGACCTGCGGGCCACCACTTGGATTTCCATAGCGCAAGGTGTTAGAATCTGGTTTTGTTTAATTAGCGATATGTTAGTGTGTTTAGGCCAGACCACTGCTGACCTACAGATAACCCTTTTGACATGATGTGTTTTGTGACATAGCACGATGCTTTTAGAAAAAGGGGGTGGTTTGTTTAAGTAGCTAAACGTTTGACTTAACGAATTGAAGACTTTTTCTGAAATGCATAGAATTATCTTAATAACTTGTCAAATTGTAATGACTTGTTAAAGTTTGGTTGGACAATTTTTTTGATCCTTCACGGAATTCGGTATTCACGGAAAACGTTATGTACAACACTAATGCACAGTTACAGGCTTTCTCACCTCTCTACTTCTAGTTCAGCTGATGGTGTGGTGCAAGGCAGCTATGCTATGTTTCATGTTTTTATTACCTGATTTTTTTATGTTTGGGAATGCCTTGCATATAGAGAGAAATAAATGTTTTTAATGTCACGGGAGATTTCTGGATTTCCAGAGGTATAGTTAATGTTCATTTTTACCACACCAGAGCAAGCAGAGGATATCTTTACAATTAAACTACATATGGTTTGTTTGTGCTTCTCTCTTTAATTGCAGATAAAACTTCCCTATGCATTCCCTCAGCGATATGGGAAGTGAAGCACAGAATTTTGGGGGAACAGTTCAGAGCAGAAATAGAAGAGCCTTGGCTGCGCCCAGCAGGAGGAGGAAAGGAAGCAAGCTTGAGGGACTTACCCACTTTGTTCCACAGAGACATCCTCGTGCGAGTACAGGGGTCTGACACTGGCTGCAGCTTTGTTTCTGCATGAGCGTGGAAAGGCTTCTTCCTATCCCAGTTGGGAAATAAAAGGGTGATCTTGTCTTTGCTGGTGTTCAGTGGAGTCAGCTTGTATTGGGGCTGGCTTCTGAGTAATACCAAGAATTGCAGAGTTGAGCCTTAAGGGTGACTGAGGGGGTAAGGAGAAGATCCAAACGGCCTCGTTCTTGTGTAATAGGTTCGTCCTTGAGAAAGAGGATTGCCATTATTAGTGTTGGAAGTGAAACAGCAGCTGCATTGTTTATACTTGGGTCTTGCAAATCTGGGGGCAAGGTGGCAGCTTGCAAGTCTCTCCGTGTGGTGTTTGTGAGGTCTTCTGCTGCGCTTGCTTCCTGTGGTGCCCTTCTAAAGGAGTCCTGCTTCAGAGGCAACTGCCTTGAGAGCTCACGTGCACACCAGGCCCTGGCTGTCGTTAGAACACTTGTGGTAAATACAGAGGCTTGGTCCCGAGGCTGTGTCCTGCCAGGCTGGGCACAAGAGCCGTACAAGAGTATCCGTCACTCCTGCGGAGTTTGTGCTGCATCTTGCACTTAGAACAGGTCTGCAGGAACGTACATAAACAGGACGAGGCCTTTGCGTTTCACTGATCATTCCAACGGCGAAGCGTGTTAGTCCTCGTATACCAGCGGGGATGGGGATTTTTTTTTTTTTAAGCAGTATCTCTGCATAACAAGATCCAAGCAAACACTGCAGAGGCATGAAAGACGCTTTTGCTGCTGGAATCTGTCATGTTCATTGTTTTCAGAACTCTCTAGCCTGGGATGTTTACTGGAAATCCTGGCCTCCATTTCCCTTGCCACTTTGTTTACTCTCTGTTCCCTCAGGGTCTGACGGTGACGGGTGCTCTGCCTGCAGCAGCTCAAGGACACGCCAGCTGAAGTGTGTGGCTGTGAGACCTGTAGCGGGGCTGCAGCGAATGCAGCGATTCCTCGGTCTGACAGCCACCCCGCTTTCCCAGTCCGTGTGAGCTGGCTGTCCAAAACGCTCTTCTTGTCTGCGTCGCCCTGTCCCTGCCAGGGGCTTTATTGCCTTGGCTAAATTCTCACCTGATGAAATCCTGGTGCAGGATGAGAGACCATCAAACCAGGAGTGACGGTGCAGAGCCCGGGCCCGTGTGATGGTATTTTTGTGTCTCTGGAGCAGCTGGAATGAAGTGACACTGGGGTTTCACAATAGATCTAAAAATAACATAGGCCCGTTGTGTTTACTTGCTATCTAGCAACTGTACATTTGTGTGAATACGTGTGTGAGCCAGCATGGGCTATTCAGCCACACTTGCTCTCGCGGTGTCTTGCATCCAGATTTTAGGTTGTTATAGGTGTTAAACTTTTTCACTGTTTATCTTCACTATTGACATCATTCCCAAGGGGGCAGGAACCCAATGGAGCATGAATTGTGGATGAGCTTCTCAGTTCCTGGTGATTCATCTCTGAAGTCTGTGACTGCTCTTCCTTACCTTTCATTATGCAACCTTTGCTTTTGGTGCTGTGGTACCACTTTGAGGTAGCCTGCGTTAGGTACTGAAAGCTATTGCTTTGTAGCAGGTCAGAGACAGAAATGAGCAACACAGTAAAAAAGGAAAGGCATGCAAGTAAAAATGAAGAAAAAAGAAAGGTAGAAAAGGAAACACCTGGGCTCTGGGCCTGGCAGCTGTGAGAGAAGAAGCCCCAAATGGGAAAAGACCAGTGGAAGATCTTGTTGCATTTCTGATGTGCTAATCAATGGCTATGGATATCATCTGCTGCCACATCTCCCAAAGCAAAGAATGATATAATTTGTTATTTTCTAGGATGGTTGGTCTCTGCTCATTCTGGTGAATTCCTGAGTGTTCGTATAGGAGCCGTAGCCACGTAAGCAAGCTTATCCATAGCAAGTTAAACTCTGCTAATGATGCTGAAAGTGGGAGCTGCCTGCATCAGGAGGATTTGCTGTCTTTGAGTGAGAGGTGACGCAACAAAGTCTGTGTTCTGCTAAGCTGCATTGTGGATTCAGACATGGGCTCTGAGATTTGCTTGTCTGTTAGCAGCACATAAGGATCTAGATGTTAGATATCGTTCTTCTCACGTTAGCTCGTTATGTATAGTGTTCAACAAAGGTATAAATGTTTCCCTGTATACTTTCGAACTCCTGCCCATTAACGTCTGCACGGATACCTCAGCCTAGTCCAGCTTTCTGTTTGCTTGGTAAACATCTGTCCCTGGCAGGATGGAGGGCGAGAGTATGTGAACAGAAGGTATGGTGGTGGCATGCCAGATGTGGGAAGGCAGTGAAGGGGGACGATCTGCTTGCTTTTGCTCTTCTATAACGCAGCTTTTGAGAAAGAAAATTGAGAGGAGGGGTTGTAGTGGGGGGAACAGCTTAATAACCTGGGAGCACACACAAAAATGACTTTTCTGGGTTTAAGGATATGGAAATTTTAGAAAGGAAGAACTAAATCGAAGGATTTTGGTATTATTGTGAAATACTTAGATCTGCTACAGAGCCAGAGAAGTACTTTGCGTGTTGTCAGCTTATTTCAAATGAACCTAGTGTTGGGGTGGGAGAAATAACTTGACCAAAGACACAAATATCCTCAAGGAGGAAACTGCACTTATTTCAGGTACTTAGCAACCATGTTTGACAGCTAAAATGTATTGAAAATAGAAAGCAGACATTGTGAAATAGCTGAAAGCCTGAAGCAATCTATCAAAAAGCTGGGACACCCGAATCTGTTGCAGCAGTCACCACAGTGGCTGTTCCCTATTAAGAATGTCATTATCCCTCCCTTTCAACGCAGAGAGCTGCCACATCAATACACATTCAACTCACATAGGTATGAAAAAGAAAAGGGGTCTACAGACACAGTGAAAGGAGAAATAATGTAGTTCTTCCAATTCACTTGCAGGGAGTAGGTTAATATCATTTCCCTTTACAATTGGGAAATGTTTACAAAAGACTGACTTGCTCAAAAATGTGTGTTGAGTCCAGGTATGTAGAGTACTCGGTTAACCTGCTCTCCAGTCAGGAAAACTTGCAAGCCTGGGTCAGAGCTGGTGTAAGCTCTGGCTGCCTGACCCCCCTGGTAATTCACAGAGCCAGGTTTTGCTTTGGTTTAACCTAGGGCTGCGTGAGCTGTGCAGGGCCAGTGGGGACATGGCAGGAGGGCTTTGTTGCCTTTACCGGTTTCCCTCAGCTGAAAATAGCTGGAGGAAGGGAGCACGTTGGGGACTGGAGGGAGTGCCACGCGGACGTGCTTGTCCTGTTCTCAGTGTTCCCCAAGCACCTGCTTGTGGCCGCTGCTGGAGACAGAGTGCTGGGAAAGCCGGACCTTTGGCCCAGCCTGGATGGGTGTTCGTACGGCTCTTACAATAAAGCAGGCCGGGTCTGGTGCCAAGTACTACAGTGAGCTAGACGCTGCTTTAGGATCAGCAGTGAAAAGATTGCAGGCAGCACTTTCACTGTTTGCTAACCTTTTATCTGCATTAGTAAGAGACTTGTCTTTTGCCTTATAAAAATTACAGCTTTAGAGTGCGCTCATTTTGTAGCTTTTGCTTGGTGCAGAAACATGTTTTTCCATTAGGGCAGCACAGGACGGTACATGTCAGTGGCACTTGGGCTCTGGAAGCTTCAGATAAGTTCAGTACGTGTTGCTGCGTGGCTGCTTTCTGTGATACCAGCCTGCTTCTGTGCTGCTGCCCTCCCTAACAGGCTGCCCGAAGGTGCTGGGTACTCCACTGTGTTGTGAAAGCAGAGGGCCAGTATGTCTGGGACTGGAATGCTTCTGTGGTCTGAGTCATTCCTCGTGGGAAGGAGGGGTAGTCTGTGATTGAACTGCACGGCAACAAGAGCCATTCGTATGGGAACAAGAGGCATTCGTATGTTGTGGTCAGTCTGTCTTGCTGCGTGAAACGGCGCTTCACGGGAACCCTGTGACTAGATTTCACTCACTTTAACAAAGCAGCAAATGTTATCAAAGAGCACAGCTCAACTTAGAGGCTCTGTGGGTAGATGTACAAAAGTCTGCAATAGAAACCAATTCATTACTGTTTCTAATAACATTTTGCTCAGTGAAGGCTCTGTTTAGGAGCGCAGCATGCATCCCATCTGTTTTCAGTATCCGGTCATACAAGCAGAACCCTCAAATCTCCAGTAAAAATCTTAGCGGAGCCTAAGGAGCCTAAAATTTTTTTCTGGAGTTTTTATTAGCACATTAGTAGGCTTGCAATCTGACCTCTGCATGTGGTGATTGTACCCTGTGTGCGTGTAGCGAGCTTCCTCAAACCGGGAGACAGATCCCAGGAAGTTTAGAGAGGTTGATTTCCTCTACAGCAATGAATGTGTAACAAATGGTATTTACCTTTCATTTGAGCACTCCAAGGGACTCTACAAAGTGAAGGTTGAGGCAGTTTCATTGGGATTTTTGCACATGGAAAAAACATGGCTCAAAAAAGAGGCTTGTGCCAGAGTCGTTTAGTGAGGGGGATTTTGTTTTGTTTGTTTGGTGGGGGTTGCTTGTAGGAAGGTTCAGGACAGTGCTGATATTGTAATTTGTTTTCCTCGGGAAGTCACCACTTGCTTTGGGACATAAACCATCCAGGTCCCTTTGAAAACGTGTCCTTGGAAGGGGATTGTTAGTCCAGCTGTGTCTTAACTAGTGCACGGGTGAATGACGTGAGAATTTCTGAGCCGCTTTGCTGGGAGGTACTTGGGCGTGGTGGTTACTGTGAGCAAAGGAAAGACTTTAAAAGAAAGGCCACTGGCATATAGTCTGCAGAGACAGGAAATAAAGAAAAGCTTTACACTACTGCTTTTAGACTTCCTGCTGCTGATCGGTGTATTTTACACCGCTAAGGAGAGAGAACTTTGAAGGGCTTGATGCACTCTGCATACACCGGATGTATTCTGGCTCCTAGGAAAGGTTTCTGGGCTCCGCAGCGATCCTGCTGGCCGGAGGTGAGCATCGGCGGTGCTGTGATCCTGGGCAGAGGGGAAGCACCGCTACCTGAGCAGCTGATGGTCGGTCAGGTGTGGTTGGCGTTGTGTACCCCGACCTCGTGTGCTTCGTGTCCGCAGGATGGGTGCTTTTCTCCCCCAAAATATAACGCACTCAGCAAGAGTTTCTATTCTGGCTTTTTATCTCTTCTCATGCTTCCAAGAGTTTGGAAGCATAATTGTATCATAATCACTATGACCTGTGTATTCATCCTAGCAGCTGTTATTTCTAGAAAGCGGGACAGCATTCAGATCTCAGTGCCGCTGAATTTGTCTTTCCCCATCTCCTCGCCCACCTTTAGTGTCCCCTTTAAGGATTTTGAGTTTTGTTTTTTTGAGCCTGCAGTCATAGAGGGTGCTCCAGCTTCCCAGTGCTCTTTCCACTTAACGCACTGAGCATCAGAAAACTGCCTTCTCAGCCTTCCAGTTTTCAGCGATTTATCGCTGAACAAATTGCATTCATTTTTTGTCGGGCTTTGAAAGCCTTTACTGCTTGTGTCACGCAATTACCCAGACACTTTCATTCTCTTTGTGCTTGTGTGCTATTCACTCCCTTGGTTATTATGTAGAGTTTAAAATCTTTAAGCACGATCATTATGAAGTAGCAAAATCTGCTCCCGAGTGTGCCTGGAGCCACATTGCTAGGGACGGGGCTGATCTCTCCGTCCGTGTGTGGGAACCAGGAATCTCCCTTGGCCTGTCCACTCCTAAATTGGCAGCAAGAACCATGTGGGAAAAGTGACGCGGATTCTGTGTCATGAGCATTAGCGTGCTTCTCCCCTGTGCCCCAATTAACTCAACGAAGGGTCATTTACAGAGCCTTTCCGGGAGTGCTACAGAGGTTTCCGCAGCTCCCGCTGCTTGAGCTGCTGACCTGGAGGTGAAGGTCGCTTTTCCGCCGCTGGTTCCCTGAAGGCTCAGCCTTCTCGGGGCTCCAGGCCCGCAGCCTCCTGAGCCCGGGAGTCCCGCTGCCCCTCTGCACTGCTCCCCGGGCAGGAGGAGCCGCCCCGCACAGGGCCGGGTGCTCGCCTCTGGTTGAAGGGCTGCTGCTGGTGAGGTCATTGTAAAAGCATTTGTTTGCACGTAGATCCAACAAAGTGAGGGCTTCTCCTGTGAGGTGTACGTGGCCTTTTAGAGGTGCCGTTTGTTATTTAACTCCTTTTTTCTCATTCCAGTCTGTTTAACGTTAACTCTGGAAGGGGTTTTCTCCCTACATTATCTTTCTGTGGGATTTTTTTGATCTTTCAGTAGCCCTAGTAGTAACACAACTGTGCCATTACTCTGCTTCTATCTTTTGTGTAGTTTCTGGTTTAGCTTTTATGTACGGTTTCAATAAACTGTATGTGCAGTTGAAGTCTCGAGTCCATAATAACCGAACTCGGTAACAAGTCTGGTGTTTTTCATGCTGCGGGGAGCTGGTTGCAGGCAGCTGGTATGAAAGCTTTGTTTCACAAGGGGAGAGGTGGGGAGCGTCTCTTCTTTTTAAAACATTTAAGTCATTTTCAGAACAAGATCCCTGAAGTCTCACGGTGTATTTATAGGCTCGCAGTGTTGTGCAGAGAATGTCACGTTATCCTCTGTGGCAGAAGGGCTGGTTTCAGGTTTCTCTCCCTGGTAAACAGCTCTCGGTTCCTGTCGGTATGAGAGCTGTGCTGATCTGCCGTGCCGATAGGGTTTGTTTGGGTTTTCCAGGGGCTCTGTGTGTGAAGAGTCTTTGAACCACAATTTAGGTGCCTAAAACAAGGTCCTAGATTATCACATCTTGATCAGCCTATTAATCTAGGCTAAGGCCTTAACGTACAAAAGGACCCTGACACACTCATAGCTCTGTACAAGGGATCCTTGCCAGCAGCCATCCTTTTACACGGGCAGGAGGGTGCTCTGGGCCACACCGTTGGTTCCTGACCATTTGCACATGAAAAGAGCTCCTTGCAGTGAATATTTTGAGAAGTTTGAGCAAAATCCGGTGACAGAAATCAAGTTTTAGGAAGAAGTGGAAAATTTCAGAAGACTGAGACAAGCGAGTAGGATCACTTCCTTTATCCTGAAGCTGCTCTAAAAGTACATGGTGAAAAGTCAGTCTCACGAGGGAATGCAGGACACACTTCAAAACCAAGGAAAAGCAAATACATTGATCTTGTATGAGTTACTTTGTTGATGTGCTTATCAATGCAGCATTGATGATCATCATCTTAACAGCTAATAACAGTAGGAAAGCTCCTCTACCTCCCAGCAGAGATTTTGTCAGAAAAGTTCGCCATAGATCCATCCTTGTTACACCAGCTGCAACATTGTTGGATACGGGACGTTTCCTCTGCCTCACCGAACTTCTAAATCTTCCTTGAGCAGCCGGGAGGCTGCGGCAAGGAGGGTGGGAGGAAGGGGTGCTTCGGGTGCAGTGGCTGTTCCCTGAAGGGGACGCGTGCAGCTGGAAATAAAGCTGGTGAAGGTGATGCAGCGAAGAAAATCTGGCAGCTATCACAGCCCTTGCTGCTGCAGATCCGGGTGAAGTTCCTGGCGGACCATCGCACATTAGAGTCCCGAGGTATGTTAAAGCCGATTGTGTCTCTTGATCCTTCCAGACAAAGAATAGTGTTCCCTAAATGCAAGTTCTCAAGCCGGTTGTGCTAAGACAGTTTTGACAACTTTGTGGATGATGCTGGATACTCATTTTCTGGTCATCCTGGCCCCGGGCACAACACTGAGCTGCACGAAGCCTTGTGTGCAATCCTAGCACCCGAGCGAAGGGGAGCTGGAGAGGGGGCTGGGTGTGAAGCTTTGCATCTCCACTGGATTGACTTCAGTTCTTGGCCTGCAGCTTGCAGGCGGAGAACAGCTGCCTGGCATTCTGTGAGCAGGTTTCATGCTTGCTGCTTTAAATACAGAGATAACATGCTCATTTGGTACAAGGCTGAGTCATATAGAACATGAGGCATTAAGCTACACCGCAGAAAACATTAAAAGGAATTGACTTTCCACCTTCTTACCCAGCAATGACTGTAGGCAACGTTGGTGGCACCTCCTGTTCTTAACGCTGCCTGCTAATTCCTGCTGTGTAACTGCACTTTTCATTGTTTGGCTGTTTGATCTGAACTTTCCCATGTTTGAGCCTATGGTTTTTGGATGAGAAGTTGTTCAGAGCAGTTCAGGCTGTTCCATTAATAAAGCTGAAACGAGATGTATTGCCCATATTAAAAAAGGAAAGACAGAGAAGTTTGATTCATTTTTCAAAAATTCTGTTACCAAAGGTTTGGAGCAGGGCCTTGACATTTGGTGAGAGGGTTGCCCACGTACCTCTCGAGTGTTTTGTCCTGTGAACCTGTTTTTAAACTCAGATTATAATCTTCTAAGAAGGTGGCGGCGGCCGCAGCTATCCGAGCAGCGAGCGCAGAGGTGGTCAGCGTGTCGGCTGGAGCCGAGAACAGGAAAGGGAACTGGAGGTGCAGTTCTGCAGGCAAGCTCTGGCGTGTCACCTTACCTTGGCCAGATCAGAGAAGTGGATAAGGAAATGTTAATGGGTCTATGCCTCAGTTTCCCCCCTGCAAAGTGAGAATGAAAGCACTGTGGAAAAACCTGTGAGTTAGTTAGTCCTAAATAATAATCTATAAATTATGGTATGAGCACTGAAAAGTAAACAGCATGGGGGGCCAGCAATGAAAGTGCTCAACACTCACGGTGCCCTGCATACCATCTATTCTGTACACAGAGAGGCTTAGGATGTGAAAAAATTGCTCGTGATCTTGTAAGTAAAGCTTTCAATGGTAAGAAATGGGTAGAGATACCTGCAATATAAATTCAGATGCTTCCTGTCTCTTTGAGTGTTTGCATATGCTACCATACATTTTGTTTTACATAGAATTTAATGATAATTCAATAATAAGCATGCATTGGCATTCAGTTCCAATTGGAATTTGAAATCCACTGTATAAAGGGTGTCTTAAATCCATACAGTGAATATTCAAGTCCACACTTGAATCACCGATTCTTAACTCTAATTAACTTTTTTTTTTTTTTTTCTGGAAAAAAAATCTGAATACTTAGAAATTGTGATAATCTTCACTTTGTGTACTCTTCAGATCTACATCTAATCTGCCAGGAAAACAAATGACAGATTATGTCACTTCATACCGGAATAGAAACTTTGGGTTGCAATGTTTATTTAAACAAAAAATCAGAACAATTTCCTGTGGAGTTTATTTTTAAGTATAAGCCTATACTGCTGCAAAAATTTTGTGGCTCTCTTAAGTGTAAGATTTTTACTACTGACTGTGTTTACAATGCTTTCTTCTAGGGGAAGGTCTGAGGAGGTCTGACGCTCTTACCCACACTGTTATCTGAGCACCAGATGGGTTCCTGGCAGACACCAGAAATAGTTTAGAAAACCTGATTGGTTTAATGTTTATTTGTAAAGGCAGAAAAACCTTTTGCCACGAAGATACAAACTGATTCTATTCATGAATTCTCTAGCCAAGTGTGAGAAAAATCAAGCATGCTTTCTTCTGTCTTCTTCATGGAACAAACACAAGTAGAGAAACAGCAGTGCTGAGTACAGTGGTGGTGCCGGTACGGGCTGGCTTAGCTCTTACAGCGTTACCTTTATACCGTTTTCATGCTCAGCGTATTAAAACATTTCGTAAATTATTCTTTCATGCTTGGAAATTCACCTAAAGCTAGGGAATGTGTGAACTGAAATATGTAAATCTAATCCTTGTTAAAAACTTGCTCTGATTTTTCTTGCTAGTAGTATTGTCTCCTTACATTTTTGGGAAAATGGGAGTAACCTTTGTTATCCTGTTGTGCTTGCAGGGTGTGCAGAGCAGCAGCGTTCCCAGCAGAGGGGATACGGCCAGCTCGCAGGCTGTCCTCGCTTTGCCACTGCCGGGCTCTGTGGCCGGGGGCAAGCTGCTCTCCCTCTCGGCGTTTCAGGTTGGGTGAAGTGAAAAGAATGGTACTTGCCTCTGATCCTGGATCGCAAAGCATTTTGTGGGCTCTGTGTGTTTTTCTCTTTTCATGAGGATATCTGGTAGTTCTTTGAAGAAAGTCTTGATATTTAGCAGTTAAAGCACATGACATTTTAAAAAGTTTTGATGTTTATGAAGTACGCGGCTGTTCTGTAGAGGGGCAAACTGAAGTACAGCGAGGATGAAGGGGAGGTTTCGCTCACGAGTTAGCAGTGATGGATGGTGCTGGCGAGGCCCATTTCTCTGCCTTTTGACTGAAATATTGGTGACGTTATTTGTGAAGCTTTTTCTTGTTTCTCGCTGTTCCAGTTCTGTAGTAAAGTAAGTCCATACTGGGCAGATGTCTGAGAAGCAGGAACGTTTTTAGAAGTATCCTTTTTGACTGCAGAACAGAAACTATCTAAATATCCTGAGTCTTTAAATAGACACTGGCTGAAGGTCACCGCAGCCTCCAGGTTTCCTTGATATTTGTCCTGTTCTTTGTTCCCCTTCACCCCATGCTATCTCAGCGCTCTTTTCACCCTTTCGTAGCTTGCATGAAGCCTGCTTCTCTTGAAGGCAGTTCTCCCGTGCTCCTTCCCAGCTGGCCGCAAGCCTTCCTCTTCTGTAGCAGCTATTGCCCATATTGTGTTTGGCTAAAGCTACAGCGCAAAACTTTTGTCCTCAACTGACGTTAACGGTGGTGTAAAAAGCTGTCGGTGTAGATACGTTAATGCTCACAAAAGCTGAGATCTTCAGCTCCTGCTTTCTGCTGAGGAGGCTGCGGCACGGTGCCTGGCAGGGCGCGGGGCCGCTGGCGTGGCGCTGGCCCTGTGCGCGCCGGGAGCGCCGAGCCCGTCCGCTCCATCGGCGTGGACGTGGTCTTCGTCACAGCAAGAGCCCAGACCCTGCGGACCTTTATTCAGGCAAATTAAGTTCAGCTTCCAAACTGTGCTTAACATTTTAGACTTTTAAAATAAATAAATGAGGTGCATTTCATTTATGGTGCGTTTGTTGGGTCAAGAGTGTTTGCTCCTGTAGTGTGACTGCTCTTTTACTTTCCTGTTCCTTTTCAGGAGGTGCATGCCTCAGCCTTCCTGGGTGAAATCAGTCAGATAACGTGTCCTTGGCAGGTGTTGCAATCCCAATTTGCCAGTGGATGACTTTAGTTTTTGTTTTTGTTTTTTAACATTTCTATCGTGAGCATCATGTATTTAGAGGAAAAGTCTTTATCCCTTTTAGTACCTCTGTCCTCAAGATTGAAATATTGTTTTTAAAAGGAGAAGACTCAAACAATGGGAGAGTTCGGTTGTTTTAGAGTGTTTGATGTAACTTTGGCACAAAGTTCCTGTTGGTGGAATGTGGGCGATATAAAATCCCTCCACAGCCTGGAATCTGCTACTGCAGGAGGATTTCAGGTGAGGAAGATGAACTGGGTAACCTCAAGAAACGAGCTGCCCTGATGCTTGCTTTTAAAATGAGCTCTGGCCGGGATCAGTATCCTGGGGCTGCAGCTGGGATTGACTTTGCAGATATAAGTAGTAAGATGTGAAAGTGTGGCCTCCTTGCGAGTCCTACGGGCTCGCTCAGCGTAGGAAAGTTGTTGTTTCACTTGCCTGCCTCTTTGCTCCAGCACACAATGCGTATAATCTGATTCTCTGAATGAACCTTTGTTTGGGAAAATATTGTTAGTTTTGGCTCTTGGAGAGCTGAGCTGACAGGCCCAACTCCCCAGCAAAACAGATTGGAGATTAAAAAACAAACTAAAACCATTCCTTCAAAAAAAAATAAAAAACACTGGGGAGAAGCCAAAAAGTTCCCTTTCTGTGTTGCTGGAAAAGCTAATCTAATTAGCTACTGTAATATCAAATCGGATTTTTTTTTTTTTTTTATTGCTTAAATGAATAGCTTCTCTACCATTAGCTGCCATAAAAGGAAAAATTGCAGTCTACCTCAAAAGATTAAATGGTCGTATACAGGAGGGAATTGGGGAAAAAAATGCAGAGGAAGTAGGTTTTAGGACAGGAGTTAACAAGGCAAAAGAGAGGTCTTTTGGCACAAAGGCAGTGGGAATCTGTTAACTAAACAGAAAAACAAAGTACATTTCTGTAGCTTGTTCCTGCAACTGAGTTTACAAAAATCAGATGCGAAAACAAAATAATTAGTTTGCTTACAACTGTAGTACACAAGATCTGTACGGTCTGTATGAGGAGCAATTCCTGCAAGTCCATAATAGCTGCTTTTCAGGGTATCTTTGCTGTGTTTGCTGAGGATATATATTTGGGCAGCAGGGTCAGGCCTGTGGAATCTGAGCCTCGGCGCTCAGAGGTTTATGTTTAAATTCCACTTACGATAGATGTAGGCCAGGTGCTCTGTGAGTGCAGAAGAAAAAAATAACTTGTGAGCTAGAGAGTCAACTGTAGCAAGAGGTTTTCCTTGTCCCTATATATCGAAACAAGCGACAGAGGGTGGGAATGAGGCTTTTACATGCAGAGTAGAGCAGTCTGTCAAAAAATCTGTCCCACTTCTAGCTCCGTCATTCACACACTTTGTAGCCTTGGGCGTATAATTCAATTGCACTGCTTGTTACCTTCTTTTTGAGCAAGAAATCATGCTGTGCCTTTCTTCTCTTGCAGGGTATTTTAAAGGCCTCTTGCACCCTATTTAGTTCGCTACAATTGCAAGATAGCTTGCCAACTGGAGTTCCTTGGTCAGCAGCATTTGCATGTCATGGTGTGGAGAACGAACTTGATTTTTTTTTTTCTAGAGGGGGGGAAGGGGATTTTTCAAACTGGTATTTAAGGCAAAGTCTTCCCTACTGTCTTCTATCAGAAAAAAAAAGTTTGAAACGCAGTGGTATGCTACTGTTTTGATCATTTCTGAGGTAGATTAAAACCAGGGAACTGAAGGTTGAATCAGAAGCAACTAAAAAGCTAGGTTCTAGTGTACTATCCTATTTAGCTTTCATTTAATCAACGCTTGCACAAACCATCTATTAAATGGAGGTTGTTTAAGCTGTCCAGTCTCCTGAGAGTTGGTCCTGTTTTGGGCAGAATTTATCTTAATATTTAAAACTTTCCTTCTATACCTCTTCAGTGCTCTTTGTAGAAATCAATGTTTCTTAAAATAATTTATTAGTTAGAGATTTTTTTTTTCCATTACTTCTGGGTTTGCACACGAAAGTCACATATTCCTCCAACATTGCTTGCATGAGCCAGCACATCCTGGGTAGCGCAGGCTGTGCTTCTGGCACACGGTCCTTTTCTGTCCAAATCCAGAGCATGGTGGTGTCGCGTGGTTTTATGTTGTCCAGAGTGCATCTTAAAATTCTCTGATTTCAGGGAGGAGAACAGGGGATTCTTCTGTTGTGAGACATCTTACAATGTCAGAGCTTGATCTTGTTTCTGCTGATGTTACCAGGAGTTTTTCCATTGACTTTAGTGGTGTTGGATCGAATGGTTTATCAGTATTTTAATTACAAAGGGCTACTGTTTTAAACCTAAAGTCTTCCTAACAGCTTTGAATGGCACCTGATGTGCCCTGTACCTGTTAAGGAAGAAGGTTACCCATTTGTGTTGTCCCTGCTGGGTCAAAAGCATCACTAAAGTATCCTGTAAGATTGCTCATTAACTGATCTTCTAGATAATATGTTAGCCATATGCTTAAAATTATGTTCATTGCTAATCCCTTCAACATACAGTCTTTAAAAATCTATGAAGGTGAGAAGGAAAAAAGCCTCCACAGGTTCTGCTTGCCTGCATATGCCAGGAACACTTTATTCTGGATTTTATTAATGTCAGCCAGAATGCTGAGATTCTCAGAGGCAAAGCTTTACCCTGGCAATATCCAGTTTTATGCAAAAGTCTGTTTTGTAACATGTTAGAATACATGCCTTCTCCTTAATTACGTTTCAGTTTATTGAAGAAAAATTTAAAAATCAAACGTGCTTGTGTTTACGGGAATCAGGTCAGTCTTGCAGTGGACATCTGCTTCTTGTACCTTGCTGCAGATCTTCTGATGTTTGAAGGTTTTCCATTGCTTTTAGAACCCAGCTGCTCTGGCTGGAGTTTCAGAGATGGATAGAGTTCTGGTACCCTGGATCAGGGCTGTGTTTGGCTGCTTGGATCTCGGTTGCCTGAGGTAGTTCCTGAGCTGGAAAAACCTATATTAGAAAACTTGGGAGTGGACCCAGCCTGCCTTGGCATAGCCAGGGCTCACCGGTGAGCTGCCCCACATGCAAGTGGTGGCCTCGTCTGGCTGCGGCTTCTCTTCCGAAAACCACGACTGCTCCAGAGCACGAGGGGCTGCTGTGTCCGAGGGGGATTCCGGCTCTGGCGGCTGTTCAGCCGAAGCCTTTTTGGTTGGTTTGCTACCTGAGGACGTTTGGTTTCGGGAGGTGGAGATTTCTACATGGGAGGCTGAACTGAACTCCTGGAATGTATCGCGCGTTATCCACCAAATGGTTTTCACTCACTTGGACTTGATCTGCGTTTGGCAGTGACGAGGATACGAAAGTCACGTATTCCTCCAGCATTGCTTGCGTGAGCCAGCACGTCTTGGGAGCGCAGGCCGCTCCTGGCAGCACGACGCCTGCAGGCTGCGGCCCCGAGCCACTCGCCTTCCGTCCCGCTCCCCTGCCGGCAGCTTTTTGCGGCACCAGCACCCTCCGGCCCGCGCCACCGGTGGCGTAACGTGGCTGGTGTGGCCGGTGCCATCCAGCGTCTGGCCCGGGCCTCCCTAGGGACACGTTCCTCCTTCCCTCTTTGGAGCCAGCGCTCCTGCGGAGCTGCAGCGGGGTTGTACAGGGAGTGGGGACCGTGCGTGCGCTGACATCTTACGCTCGCAGGTACATTGCCACGGCCTGGCTGGTCGGCGAGCTGCTCTGCGCTTCCCGGAGGAGGCGTAGTGGTGGTCTGGGGAGCTGGCAGGAGCGGCAGGCAGGAGGTCTCTCTGTGTTTTGTTAGGTTTTTCTCTTTGTTTTGTTCCTTTAAAATCTGAAGATCAGTTTCAGTCAGGCAGCTGCTCTCCTTGTTCAAAGTAATTGACTTTCCATTGACTTTGGAATTTGGAGTGGTATCTAAATATTGTCAGCTTCATGCTGATTTCTCTCACTAAGGCTAAAGTCGTTTCACTTATGACCTCAAGCTGGATTTCTGCTTTGCTCCCATGGGAACTAAAAATAATAATTATTTTAAGAATAGGTTCTTAATCACTTCCTTCTTTTGATGCACTACTTTTTGTTTAGTATTTTGGAAGAATGTAATAGAAAATGTTTTAAACTATTTGTGTTTTAATTCCAGTTTTAATTGGCTCCTTGAAGATGTGGGGAGAATACAAGAAATCATTACAGTTGCTTTCAGGGATATGTATATATATTTTTTTTTTCCTAAGAAAAGCATTTGTTCTTGTTATTGTGAGTGAAGATTATTGGTTCTGTTGCTTTGGCAAGCTGTCCAGTCACACAGAGCAATTGAGATGAACATTAAGTTGTTTTTTTTCTTAGTCAAAGGCATGTGGGCATTTTGTCAGTGTTAGTGATGCGTCAGCCTGTTAATGACTTCTCTCTGAACTGTTAATGTACGCATGAGAAATGGAAAAGACATGTTTTAATCCAGGTTTAGAAGGAATGGTAAGCTAAGATGTACCACGATTTTGTGACAGAGCTGGCCGTGCAGTGAACGCTGTGAAGGTGATGAGAGCTGGGGAGAATACTGAACAAAAAGAGGAACAACAAACTTGCAGAAAGCTTGAAAACAGACTGAGATGATCCAGACTGGGTTCTGAAACGAATGGAGATCCACTCTCTGCCCTGAACCCCCAGCAGCTGGGTAACAGGGAGATCAAATTCTTGGTTTGGAGATCCCTCCATAGTCTTGGAAGAGTCTTGAAACTTAGAAGTGGGGTTTGGGGAGACGTAGTGCAGAGTGGCATGTGGGTGCTCTAGTGTAACAGCAGCTGTCCTAGATCTCAGTGAGCTTACAAAATGTGGTTGTACCGAGTGTCTTAGAGCTCAGTTACAGAGAGTAGCATGAATTAGTAATTGTTCTTCCTTTTCCTTGCTAATAGATAACATGGCTTTCCATTACTTCCCAGCAGTGAAGCTGCTCGCTCCGGCAAGCCTTACTTGCCCTGGAAGGAGCCATTTGTGCACCAAATTTTGTTGGTACTTTCCTTCTTCATGAGCAGCAGTCCCGAGGGCTGCGGGGAGCCCGCTGGCACGGCCGCGGGGCGGCGTGCACCCTGACGGGCTGCTCGGCATGGACCATGGCGAGCACAGGACTCACGTGGTATCCGCTTCCCTGTGCATACGAAAGCATAGCGATTTAGTTTTAAAAAGGATGAGGAGCAAAAGAATACTTTCTTACCATCAGGCAGCAGGTTACCTGATGCTGATTTAACCTATTGCTACCACTGGCACCATACAGCGGTGGTAAAATGGAAGGAGAAGAGCTGTTTTTTCTTTACCTGTCGTTTGGCCGAGGTCTGGCATGTGCTCATTCATTACTGCCGTGGTTGTGGGAATACCCGAGTGGTGACGGTTGTGGTGCTAGCAAGGGAGAAAAGAAACGAGCCAAATATTTGAAGAAAGTGGTGATTTAACATCCTGCTGGCGGTGGCTCCAGCATTGTGGCTTTTTGTAGGCTGGGAGGGCTTCTTACTTTTTTGTAGCGTTATGAGTGTACCTTAATTAACTGCTGCGAGGAGGTTTCGCAGACCGAGTCCAAAACTGGGAGTCAGCAGCCTCCCTCTGCACGGCCTTGGGCAAGCCCCGGGAACAGCAGGCACTTCTGTGGGATCCCCTTCCCGTTCTCAGTGCTTTTAGAGGCAAAGTGTAAAACAGGGACTTTAAAGGTAGAGGAATTCTGCTCTTTGAGTACATTTGTACCAGCTGTGTGATAGCAAATCCCCAGTGCCCTAGCGCAGGCCGGCTCGAGTACAGCTCTGCTGGCGCTGCAGTTGGTGGCAGCAGGCACGGCAGGCAGACCGGGTGCTCGGTGGTCTCTTCCAAGAGGGCAAAGTTTGGAGGTGACGTTGCTCCTGTCGCTCGTTTGTGTGCCCTCCACCATGGAAGACCGTAACCTCTTGGCCTGATGCTCGTAATGTTTTGAGACAACCCTTTGCCTTTGCTTGTATCGTCATATTGATTGCAGTTTGCATTGCTGGTGCGCTTACGTGGTAGCGAGGAAAAACAAACAGCGCAGGGAGACATAGCGTAGGAGATGTATGAATAAAACCATAAAAAATGAGAGAGGGAACCTGGGAGAGAAGGGCAATGCGTATACTTCAATCCGTGGCTTGAAATTTACTACCTTAGGAGTATTTCCTACTTCCACCGCTCTGTCAGTAGGATGGATTAATGATTCACAAAGGTGTGTTGTAAGGGCTGGGTAGTTGCTGTTTGTACAGTGTTTGCTGCAGTTCATATTGCTTCTCCCTTTTTCTTCCCCCCACCCCACAGACTATTCATACACAAGCTGTTTTTCTTTCCAGCCTTCCCATTCCTCGGAGAAATGTTAGTATTTCTAGTCTGTTGCTGATCCTGCATGCCCAGCTTGCCCAGCTGTGTTTATCAGCATTGTAGAATTGGTGGGTGATGTTTTTTCTTTGGCCAAAACCGGTATTTCATTCGTCCTCTCCGATATTACCAGTCTGGAAAATCAAATGGAACTGCAGAAATGAACTTGTGTTGACTTCATCCAGCTCCTTGGCAAAATCCAAGCCAAGCAAACCTACAATGCAGCCAAACCTACGAGGTGTTGGGCTTGATTTTGAACACTCTTGTTCTCAGTTAATGGAAGCTCACAGGGTGGTGTTTGAGAACGTGGGATACTGGCAAGGAGAAAAATTTGTTTGGGTGAAATGAGTTGTAAACCTGAAATGCTTGCAAGACCTGTTGTGACAGTTGTTAGCAGGCAGATAAGAATGTGAAGAAGTCTTGAAAACTGGACTCCAGTCTGGTGCCTAGATCAGTAAGCCACGGACAGTGTATGGCAAAAGTTGTCACTGGCCAAGCGTAGCTGCTCGTACTTCTTTCTGTTGGCAGTTTGGCAGTTTTAGGGGGACACTTTGTCTTGATAGGAGCAGCAAGAAAAAAACTGAGATCAGAATGATTTTGCTTTCTGTTCTGTTTTAGTGGGAAGCTGGTGTCACCAAAATGGAAAAATTTTAAAGGCCTGAAACTTCAGTGGAGAGATAAAATCCGTCTCAATAACGCCATCTGGAGGGCATGGTACATGCAGTGTAAGTATCAAACGGCTCTGTCACTTGCTATAAAATATTTTCTGAGAGACATGTATGTAAGAAGCAAGAGAGAACTGAAATTACTGTCTAGTGAAAAGGTCAAAAATCTGCTGGAGGCCCAGATATCTGGAAGGCTGTCATGGCAATGTCTTTGGATCAGTGCTCTGCTAGAGATGTCCATGCAGAGGCTGTACTGCGCAGTTGAGCACAGCCTGAAATTTCCCCATTTCCTGTTGGTTATCTGGAGGGAACTGTGGCAATATATATATATTTTTTTCACATCTTGCCACTGAGGTGACAGGGCTCCCTGCAGTGCCCACTTTTGTTGAGCACTCAGATTTCCATTTTTGTTTCAGACCTGGAGAAGCGCAAGAACCCTGTGTGCCATTTTGTGACTCCACTGGATGGCTCTGTTGATGTAGATGAACATCGTCGACCAGAGGTATGTAAAACCTGAGGAGCAGACTAATGAGCTATAGAGATTACACTATATTTTTAGTCCTCTAGATATGAAAGCAGCTTAGCAATTCTATGCTCTGTTGTCTTTATCTAGAAGGAGCCATTAATATAAAGAAGGTGTGCTGTTGAACCCATGTTTCTAGTTTTATCATCTTGAGATGATAAAGGATCAGCCGAAAGAACATTCATTATCTATGGAATCTCTGTCTGTGTTCTAGTTTAGCGAAGTGCAATTTGAATAGTTAAGATTTTGACAGCCACTGCTCTCTTCTGGCTGGAGATGGCCCAAGTCAGTGGGAAATCAGTGATGACTGTTTTTAGAATTGAATCTAAGTGACCCCATGAGAGTTTTCTGTATCTTTATTTAATTGTTGAGGTGTGATTTTAAGACAACAAGCAATTTGTTTTGCTCTGTCAAGGTAACTTCACAAAAAGAGCGACTGCGAGTTTGTGTACTTTCATTTTTGTGCTTCTGCACAAAATGCAAACTAACAGCTGCCCTCTGGCTCCTTACAGAAACTAGTGAGGCCCTTGATCGGCAATGTGCGTTGCTCTCTGTACTGCGTAACTCTAGAATAATTTATAAATGCCATACCCTTCTAGGAAATGACAGTGTAGCAATTGCTACTGGAAGGAGATCCAGATAAATTTGTGGAACTGTCTCAGGTTTTATAAAGAACAGTGTTGCTGTTTGTGTTGAAAGATGACTGCTGAACACAAGAAAGTTGGGTTAAGGCTCTCATTAGTCTGCTGCCCTTAATGTATCACAGGCAGCTGCATATGATAAATTAAAGACCCACACTGTTCCGATACTTTTGTTGCTATTAGTATGTGGCCTGTGAAGCTACACTTCTCCCTGAGCAGGACATCAAACTTCTATGGCTTTATGTCATTCTTAGCAGCTTTTGTGTATGTGCATGCATGTTCTAGCAACCTTGTGAAATTCTCTTTGCCCGTTTTCTGCAGAGCAAGGTGTTGTATGTTTTATAACATTATATTTTATTAAATTCATTCTAAGTTTTTTTTTTTTTTTTTTTTTGTAATTTTTTTTTTAACTGTTGGTTTTAGTTAAGCCAATGTGGGAGATGCTGACAGTGCAGTCAGACATCATCTCTTGTTCATTGTGGGAAAGATGAAGTTAGTACTGTCAGATTTACTCTGTGATAGCTGAACTGTGGGACAGCTGGTCTGCTGATACATGAGCTCAAACAGAATTAGTGTGATTTCTTTTGTATTTTTTCTGCCTGAATATTTACTTGGAAATTTATTGAACATTCAGCCATTCTGTGATTCCGTGTAATTCATGGTATGTGTTTGTGTTCTCAGGCCATTGCAACAGAAGGGAAATACTGGAAACGAAGAATTGAAATAGTCATCAGGGAATACCACAAGTGGAGAACGTACTTCAAGAAAAGGGTCTGTTAGTTTGCACAGTGAAAGTAGCTTACTTGAACAATATGTTGTCGCTTTTGGGGTTTTGATGTCACTTTTGCTAGCATGCATGAATACTTAAAACAGATGTTAAGCTAATACAGGCATGCTCATCTGAATAGTCCCACTTAACTAAAAATGATTGTGCAGGTACTAATTTTGCATGATTTTGCAGTCAGGTTTTCTACTGGTATATACAGGACCTATTCTGACATTAACATCTGTTTTGTTCTCCTTTTGCAGTTACAGAAACGTAAAGATGAAGATCTTTCAAGTTTGGTCAGGGTAGGTGATATCACTGATAAGTGGCAGCATTTGTGCTTGTAGAAGCTGCAGTAAGTAACAAAGCTGTAACATGCGGTAGCTTGCATTGACTAAAATCTAAAGACAAGCATCTTGCTTAAATCTTGATTAAGGTTAGACACCTTAATGTTTTTGCACCATAAAGAGCAATGTAAGATTTCTAGCTTAAATTGGACAGAGAAGAGGTTGAATGTAAAGTGCAGTGACAGAAGAAATGAGAAGTAGTTTTGGTTGTGCAGAAAGATCAATTTCTTTGAGAGCTGGTACATTATTTCATCTTGTTACTGGGTCATAACAGGCACTACTGCCTTGCTTGTGTAACTGGATATGTGAGGACGTGAGCACTACATGTTGCAGACCTTCCTGCTGTCATGATATCGGCAAGTAACATGCCAGGATCCTAAAAAAGGCAACATGTTTAGAGGAACAACAGTACCATCATTTAGTATAAAAATGAAATTTTCATAAAGCCCTCAAGTCTACTTTGGGCATATAAACTGATGATGAGAAGCATTGTTCTGATTTGTTTTGTTTTTGGAGCTAAGCATAAATCTGGGTCTGTCCCAGTTTCACAAAACTCTCAGCTGTTCTGGCCATGAGCTCCAATGCACCATCATGGGATGTTGGTGTGGTTAGTGCTGCATGCTGGCTCAGCCACAAGAACGCGACTCTGTGTGGTTTTAGTCTGCAGCAAATGTAAGGCAGTGCAGTTTAGCTTAGCTTGTACCAACTCACATTATGTTGTATTTTTCACAGCCTAAAAATGCCCACAAGATTACAAACACTTTTCTGCGAAGTCAGATTAACTACGTTTCAGAGATTCAGATATGCTTCAAGATAGTTGTTTCCTCTGAGTTTTTGCTTGCATATTATTTTTAAATCTTTATGCAAACCAAAAAATCATTAAACTGTAGGTATAAAAATATACATATAATCAATGAAACTATAAAGCGTTGTTGTGGTTATTTTGTTTTAGGCACTACTTGTAAACATCGTTTTTTTGAGCAAAATCTTATCCCAGGGTGTCATGGTATTCTATTGAAGTTTTCTGTTCAAATCAGTGAACTGAAGTTGTTGTATTAGAAGTACCGCCAATCTGTTTCAGTCCATTTGAATGGCTCCTAAAGGAGAGTTTGTTTCTCTAAAAATGTGAAAAATTAAGACTGTTTTTATGTGTCTGCACCTGACTGCGTTAGCATTGTCTAGGCAGCCTGACTTTTCTTCCTTTCCTTTGGCAGGATGATGATGTGGTTCTCTGGCAAAAAAGAAGATATGGCAGAGAAACCCCTGTACCTATGGAGGAAGGCAGCCTCTTGGATGCCGATATGCTTATGTCTGAGTTCACTGACACGCTGTTCTCCACACTGTCTTCACATCAGTTGGTTTCCTGGCCAAATCCCAGAGAGATAGGTATTTGCAGACTGCTAGCTATGTTGATTTTGCAGTGGGAACCTCTCGGAGAAGTCTGGTTTGCTGCTTTTCTGCTTTTCTAGTCTTGCTTAAGAAATTTTATCTTTCTTTGCTGACATGAATAAAATAGCTCAGAGAATGTAGCTGTTTAATAGTTTGTAAGTTATGGAATCCCAGTGATTCATCCAAATTTCATTTCTATCTTAGCTTCTTTCTTGCTGATCCTAGTATTGCCCTGTTAATGTTGCTCTGAATAAATCTGTAATGGGCGGTATTTAACATCATCGGTGGTGAAGGCATTGTTAGTTATCCATTGTTAGTTATCTCAAAGCAGTTGTGTATATTTTTAAGGGAANTATGTCCTTTAGTAAAAGTGTGAATCACATCTCCTGTGAAAACAGTCCCAAGAGCAGTGCAGTTCTGTTGCCCGCTTTCTAACTGAAGGCTCTGGCTGGCTAATAGGACAGCAAATGTCCACTGTGCATCATCCTTGCTGCATGGATATTTGAGCAACTCCAGAGCCATTGCAGTTTACATGAAGTATACTTGAAGCAAAATTAAATGGATAATGGCTTATTTTAAAATACTGTGCTATGAGCTGTGGTGGTTCAGGTTGTGATTCCCAGCAAGTTCATGTGTCATGCAGCAGGGGCAGGACAAGAGGTTTGGGAGCAGTAAGCCTGTGAGGTATCCATGCTAGTCAAAACCCAGTTGCTAGTGAGAGCCTTGAGAGTTTCACCGCTTCCTTTTTGCTAATTGAGTTTTGTTCCCTAACAGTAGTTCTGAAGAAATGCAGATGCTCAGTTCATTTCAGCAGATTTCAGCAGCAGTTTTTCCTGTAAACATCCTGGCCAAGCTTGTCTGTGGAGTGTGTGTTGGTGTTCTAGCTGTGCCATGTTCCTATCGTGTGAGTTACTGTGCAAGTGATGCATAGCTAATCTAATCTCTCTCTTGAATTTTCCAGCGCACTTAGGAAACGCTGACATGATTCAACCAGGGCTTATTCCTCTCCAGCCAAATTTTGATTTCATGGATACTTTTGAGCCTTTTCAGGGTAAGAATCAGATATATAGTTAATTCATTTCTTTAAAATTGCAGTGATTTACGAAATAGTGTCTAACAGAAGATTAAATGTTGCAGATGTCTACTCTCTTTAGAAAAAAGAGATTTAAGTGAAAGATGAAGAACATTTGGTGTATGTCTTCATTGTTCATTATTTCAGGCAGATGTGCATGTAGGGAAGCTATTGCTACTGTGACCCCAGTCCTTTACTTAAGTAGCTTTGAGAGTCACTTTAGGATTGTTTATTCCAGGGTTTGAACCTGGTTGTTAATTTGGCTTTCAGAAGGATCTTTAGACATTAAGTCATTGAGTAATTAAAGACAGAATGCCACATGCGGACAGGAGAACCCACAGAGTTGCTAAGGTTTTGCCATTTAACACTTCTTCAGGAACAAATGTTAAGTCCTGTGTTAGAAACTTGAGACATTTCTTGGTTTGCCTTGGCACATTTTCTGGTACCCTCAAGAATTACGTATGACATGAGACTACTACTGACAAGTTTAATGATTGCGGATCTTCAAGGAAGCCAAAAGTTGCATCTGTTTGCTGGGCCTCCTTTCAGTCTGCATCAGATCACTGAGTTCTGTGGGACAGCACCGAGAACCAGCTCTTGGCTGTCTGCATATGGGTGAACCTTAAACAATACATTGATTTTTGCATTGTCCTCGGCCTGCATGAAAAATGAAGAATTCTGCCCTGAAGAGATAGGTTCTTCTGGAAGACAAAAATTTATTGCTCAGTTAGCTGTATGAGGCAAAAACCTCATGGTTTCATTATTTGCTAAATAATATTGCTATTCCTGTGAATTTTAGTTATTTATGGTACAGTGGTATACCATGAATACAAGAAGTAGGAAATTGATAGGTGACTTTCTATATTTCAGATTTATTCACACCCAGTCGTTCCAGTAATTATTTCCCTTCTGTGTCTGCTGCCAGCTCAGCTACAACAGACAGCAGCAGCCATTCTTCCCAGGTAAGGGAGATCCTCAATGTTTAAAAGAGCCGCATCTCAGATATGTATTCATTATGTGGACTTTCAGAGATGAGCTGTGTCCTTCTCAGAAGGAGTTCAGGTAAGAGCTTCAGGGGTCACATCTGAATCTGTAAATTTTTTCTTTTCTGTCAGTCTCCTGTCCTGCCATCGGGTTCGTTGCCCAACACACTTCCATCCGGGAACATCAGCGATGGACTGATTGCTTCCTCAGTACCTGCTCCTGTCATTCCTGATGTTGGCACTGACCAGTGTTCCAGCATTAGAAGTGGGGGATCTTTCATCCAGCCAGCAGACTTGGCTCCTGACTCATCTCTCAGTGGGCCACAAACTTTTGTGCCAGTATTTCAGACACCTTTGCCACTGCTTCAACCTGCGACACAACAACACCAGTCCCCGTTGCCTGCAGTGCCTCTGAATACTAGCTTAAGCTCTCCACCATCTGCTTTTGCTGCACCAGAAACCCAGAAGTTTGGCCTTTGCGAATCTACAGTTATCACCCACACAGCTTCTGCTACATTGACCCACAATGCCCCTGCCACCACTTTCAGCCAGAGCCAGAACCTCGTCCTGGCAACGCAGCAGCCAGCTGCAGGAGTGCCTTGTAACCTGGCTTTCCAGACTACTGTCCTGCAGGGGCAGCCCCGGCCTCAGCTGCAGTCCCAACTGACATTTGCACTCCCCAAAGCTGTTCCCCTGGCCAGTGCTGGGACAAGGCCCAAACAGTCACAAAAAATAGTGCCTGCTCCGAAGCCTGAAACAGTGTCCTTAGTGTTAAAGAATGCCTTCATCACCCCAGGTGAGAAGCACTGGTGGGTGATGTTCTTCTTTTCTGAGTGGGACTAGCAGGAGGGGGAGACCTTCTTGTTTTTCTTAGTTTACTTAATAAGTAAAAATACATCTTCCCGAGGGAGTCCAAGAGACCCTCTAAATCCACTTGCACGTGGCTACACTGTACAATGGGATGCTCTGGACTGCTGCGAGCATTGGAAGCAGCTTGGTTGTGAGTGTGAAAAGTCGACCTGCCAAGGGGGTCGTTCACTAGGGGATTCTCAGTCCCAGGATTGTGTCTCCTTTGTAAAATTTGTGCTGAGTTGTATAGGTGCATCATCGCATGGGTTAACTGGAGCTCTGTACTCCTACCCAACTGAAACCTTGTTTTTGACGTTTGGTGCTGTTCTGATTAGCTCTGCCCCTTCAGAACATCGAACCACACAGTAGTGTGGCAGAGAGGCACTGTGGGATGGAGAATGGCAGGTCCGTCTCTGTCACTGACTCACTGGTTGCCCTGGACAAGTGCCTATCTGTGCATCATCACACTAATACCTGGGTGCTGCGGTACATACTGGTAACACTTTGGATGTATTCTGAGGTTTGGCTTAGAGTGCCTGGAACTCTTTGAGACAGAGTACAGTGTTGGCTAGGGAACAGCTGTTGAAGTGGACCACAGCACTGGTCCAGATGGAAGTGTGGGTACGTGCCTCTCATCCGCAGATCATCAGTGCTCCCTAGCAGGACCAGGGTGAGGAGAACCAATCGTTCCAGTGGGGTGGGGCTTAAAACAGGCAGGTAAACTTTTGCCTCGGGCAATCTAGAGACTATTGAGTTGCTGTAAAGAGCAGATGGTTTTTCAGTTCACTGTGTGAATGCCTAACTGATAGGCTGGGGCTTCCACATTGGGTGTGATTTGGAAACATTGGCGCTTCATGAGGCTGAGAATAGCAAGTGTGAGCAGGAGAGTTTTGCATGTGGTTCTTGTGGGAAAGCTCAAGACTAGAGCAGGACAGGCAGTAAACTTCTTCTTGGAATTATTGCACACTATTTTCAGACTTGTGCTGACTGGGGGCCAAGTGACTTCAGCCACCTGAAATGTGCAAGAGCAATCCAAGAAAAACCCTGCCTGGAGGAGTATCGTTAAATAGGCCTGGCACTATGGCTACCGACTAAAAATTCGCTGTTCAGGAGTAGAACAGACCCAACGATCTAATTCTAGCATGCCACTGTGAACGGGTGATACTGGTAACGTTTTTGTCTATAGTACACAATAAAGCACAAGTCCAGGTACTTTCAGCAGTCAAGACATTACTTACCTAGTAAGCATTGCAGGCAAGTCTCACTGTCAGAAAGCCTTTGCTCCTAGCATACTCAGTGCTTCTTGGGTTGTTCCTCACCCCTTGTATCACTTTCCCAATACTTTATCAATTTCTTCTGGACCATCACAACTGACAGCTTTGTTTCTCATGTAGATTTAAAGCCATTGGCATTTTTCATTCCTGGCAGTGGCATGTGTTCAGAGATCACAGTACTCCTGAATTACTGGGACACCAAGCTCAGAAGTCAAATTTTTGTAAAGACTAGAGCTTTATTTTTGGCAGTAGAGTAAACATCAGTACTTATAACTGAGACATTAATGTATACAGGACAAACAAATCATCTCATGAATGCAAAGCAAACTGCATTATAATCTCTTCTAGAAAGGGATGTATGTTGTTTACTGTCCTGTGATATAACGATTCAAAAATAAGCACAGGGTATCTCATCAGGCACACAGTTTCGCATGGGAAAGAACTCTGTTGTCACCACTCCAGTATAAATGTTCTGAGCAAAGGAACTGAAGCAAATAGAGGCTAGAGGGAAACTCAGTACGTTTGATTTAAGTTTCCTCAAAAAGCATGCAGAAGCTTTGTCTTTCCATGATTCTTCCCTTAGTAACAATATAGGATGGTTAGTTACGTTCTCTGTAAAGTCTGGGCAAGAACAATGTCAGCATTAATGCTGAATCAATAACTGTATACCTGCACTGGTTAAACTGAGACCTTAACAGATTTATGTGAGACTTAACTGCTATAGTTGCAAAAAAACTTTACCTAGAGCAAGGATCCTGATTCCTGTCATGGGGGCAGGCAACCTATACAATTGCTACTATTTACAATTAGCTTTAGCTGTCTAACACTGTAGAATTCCTGGTTCTTTAGCCAATTTTCTGGAAATTTGATGCTGATTCACAATCATGTTTGGTTATCATGTGCTTGTGTGTCAAAGAAAGCAGCTGTAAAAACAGATAGTGAAAGAAGTTAGTATAGTGAAGTGTTGAGGAAGAGAATTTAATGGATGGACAAGGAGGCATGAAGTACAAATATGTATCCTTCAGCTGGTTTCTGTCATGGACCTTTTCTGGGTCAGCAGAGCAAGCCTGAGGTCCAAGCAACGTGGATGTGAGAGGAGAAGGTGATGAAGACGACCCTTCTGTGAAGGCAGCTATGATAGAATGAAGACACTTTGCACCTCCCTGATTTACTACCTACCTCTGTAAAATCACCTTGAAACAGTGACAGTGATGCTAGAATACTCAGAAATATTGGTGTACTGGAATCGTGAGATTGAGATTATTGGAAAATTGGTGGCAGTTTGTGTGGCAATGAAATAGTACCAAATAGGTGCCCATTAATCTGTTTCCCCTGTTCAACACCAAGTCATTTCATACAAAATAATCTCTACTTTTTTTTTTTTTGTCTTGTTAACTATTCTAACTAAATTGTGTTCTTCAGCTGCCTTTCAGGGACAGTCCAGAGCTGTGATTGTAACTCCAGCACCTTTAAAAAGAGAGGGGATTTTGACGCCAGCCATGTCTCAGTCTAATGTTGCAATTGCACCAGCTGGAATTGCCAGAGTAAGGAGAATAAAACAAATATGTTTGGTTTTTTAGGTCTGTTGTTTGCAAGTCGTTAGCCATTATGTGCTCAGGAGGGTAACTAGTCACTAAATTTCACCTGTTACCCAGCGTATGTGTTTGTGCAATCAGCATTATGCTTGCTTATTTTTATTTTAGCTTCTCGATGGGCCTGGAAGTGTTATGTAGTCTTCATAGCCTCTGTCTCGTACAAGGTTACAAAGAGGCATGCATACGCTGTACTACTAGTGGGGATGGTTTGTGCTTTATTAGTCATGCAGAAGCTAGAAAGAACCTAGGATGCTCACCTTTCCATTTACAAGTTGGAAAGTGTGCCTTGTAGAATATGAACGGGCTTTCCAATATGTTGTATACATGAAGATGGAAATAGATTTTAGTATATTGTGCTGTTGACGTGTTGTAATACTGCATTAAGTTATGAAACTTCTGGCTGGTTTCCTGCCAGAAGTCTGACTTCAGTGCCTGCCAATTCCTTACATATTAGCCCTTGTTTCATGTCATCAGATTGTTAATCATGTATTAATTTGTTATTTTTAGTGAAAGGCAAGGTAACAAATCTCTCTCCCCCCACCTTCTCTTTCTTTCTTTTCCTTCTTCTCATTTTCTTCCTCTTTCTTTCCCTTTTTCTTTCTCTGTTTTTCTCTTTGCTATTTCTGTGCTGTTCCCAGGCTCCCGGGGTGACGGAGTTCCGTAGTAACATTCTGGTTGGTCCAGCACAGCAAGCACCAAGTAGCCAACAAACCCAGTCCACAGTCTCGCATCTCTTCTCTCCTAGTGTAGTCCAGGATGTGTTGGTGAAAGGAGAGCAAATCCCTTCCCACAGTAGCAGTTCACAAGTTCCTTCACCTACACCTAGTAAGTTAGAAAGCTCTAAGCATTCAAGCATTCTCTCTCACCTGCACACGCAAGTGTGTTTCCATTGGTTAGGCAGGGTGTAAATGGGCCTTGAAGATCCCAGGATGCTTTTTGAAGGAAAAGCTTTTGGGGCCCTTCTACCCTCCAGCTTCAGTTGCATCCAACTGTTTGCAATTTTTTCTTAAACTACTGTCCAGTATTTCCATAAACTGTGATTTTGTGATTTGTAAGTGGTTCCTTTCTAAAAGGATGTGCTGTCATATTCACAAAGGACTAATGAAACCCATTTGAAAGGCATCTGTGTAGAAAGTGCTTGAGTAGGTTTGTTGTTCAGTATCCTAACTATAATTTTGATTGGACGATCTCAGACACAGTCCTTACTAATGGTAGGTAAGTGCAAAGATTCCTTTTGCATGCCTGTTGATATCTGGGCCAGTTTTAGACACGTGTGCTGGTTTTGCTGGTAAATGGCTTGTTAAGTATTACTCTCATGTCCCAGGCTATTAGAGCCTCAAATGGGAGAGTCTAGCACCACAGTGGAATTAGATCCTATGCATTCAATATGCCTTTGCTTAAATGTGTGTGTGTGTAAGGAGTATGATATATCGCTATTCAGGATGCATTACTTTGTGCCGTGGAATACTAAGCTTTCCCAGCAATCTTGACATTTTCTAGCATGTGGTTGCTGTATCAGTGAACATAACTTAGTTGTCGACTGCATTTCAGTTGTGTTCTGAATAGAAACTTTTCAGCAGTTATATTTGCTGCAGAATGTTGTTTGTTAACGTGAATTGTCTGTCTTCCTTTATGAAGGCCGAGACTGTCAGAATTCTGGTCAAGCTTCCCCCTGCACCTCTGAGCAGAGCCCCAGTCCACAGTCTCCCCAGAACAGCTGCTCAGGAAAACCTGCCACTGACCCTCACATGGCTGCGTTTAAGGTGTGTATCCTTTCCTTTGAGGTGTTTCTCTTTGCCTTTGTAGCTACCTTTCTCCCCTGATGTATGAGCGTGGATGTGAGAGTAAGCTGTGCTTCAGGACCAGCAAAATATTTGTGCCTGGGGCTTAGCTTGCACTGCATCTGTGCTGCTCTGTTCAATTTAAAATGTCAAACTTTAGTAATCTGCTCAGCTCCTCAGAGATGTATCACCAGAGGGACCAGGCTTAACTGCACCTGTTGCAGGTCCTTATGGTCATGACAGCATTTCCTGCTGTGGCTCACAGGAGTCTTATGCCAGGAGTCAGTTTACTTGCTCAAAGGTTCCAGGCTTAGTTTTCTAAACCGTGGCTTTTTGCCGTTGTTTTGTTGGAGCTCTCCAGGTCTGCAGGTCTTTGGCCATTGCTGGAGGGGGAGTTCTTGACCTGCCGGGGTCTTTCATGTCTCCAGTGATGCTCTGCTGCTCTACAGAGAAGCAGCTCCAAAAGCGCTACAAGTTACAGCTGTAAAACACCTCAGGAGTTACTGGGATAAGAATTCAGAGATGGCATCTGAAAGCAGGCTGTACCTCATACAGAAACTGACCTTGTCAGAACATTTTCTTTGGTGGTATGAGAAACTTCTCCACAAAAAGAAACAACCAAGGCAGGAAAATCAGCTCTAACTCTGTCATCCATTCTGTGGTGACAGGGAGTGTTACTTAACCATTTTGCAAGTGCCAGCCCCTTTTTGGCTTCTCTTTGTATACCCCATGAGTTGATGTCAGCTCGATTACTTGCAGGGCAGAGAGGTAAGTTTAAATACTTGCAGCCTGTGATTGCACTCAATTCTAGTTCTGTTGCAGAGGAGACTCAGAACTACTGCTTGCTGAGCATGCTGCAAGTTACTCATAATGGTTTGCAATTATTTGCTTAGCATAAATGCTCACGATCAGTAGTTGTAGCCCCTGTTCTTTCTGCTAGAGAGTAAATTAGAAAAGGAACAATTAGGACTGGCTGATGGTGGGAAAGTGGCCACTAGATGGAGTAGTGTTCTTAAAAGTGAGGGCACTGCAACGAGACAGGCTTGTAGCTATTTGAACTCACCTGTGTTGGCAGGAATTGCTTTGCATGTGTACTGTCAGTAACTCTTCTGTAAGATAAGAGAGAAAGTGATGTTTGCTTGTCTCTAGATGTTTGCTTCTCTGCATTGTTAGACTAAACAATTCTGTATTGCTCGGTAACATTGTTTTTTCAGCTTGGCAAAACGTGGAGGGCGTGGGAAATGTCAGTTCTGCTCCTGAGCTTTCATTTTCTGTGGGTTTGGACAGAGACTTAACTGCTTTGTTACATTGTTTTCCTTCATTGTAAATTGGGGTGATGGTGAGCTACCCTTGGAAAGCCTAGCTCTGCAGAGAACGCATTCAGAAAGTGCAGACGCCTTAGTTTTTCCCAAGGATGTTGGTGGAAACAGCTTCAAACCTTTTAATGCTACAAAGGAAAATGTTAATTCCTAACAAAGGCTTTATCCTCAGAGTAGGACAGAATTGTTAATTTTTCTTATTTTTTTTATAGGGCTGCCTGTTGATATCAGCAGACGTTCTGTCTGTATTAGATAAAAATTATATGGATTGTTTTAAACTTAAAGACTTCAAGATTACATGCCCAAAGTATAGATTTGAATTCAGAAAAATAGTGTGTTTAAGAGTCTTAAACAGGAATCTTTATTTTGAAAGAAAATATACAAGGTTTGGAATTGAATTTAATACTCTGGATGCTTGTTTTTAATCACTTAAATTGTTTGCAAGTTTATAGTCTTGTGGCTTGATTTGGGAAGACTGAATGCCATAATTCAACAAAAATGACACTGAATTTGAATAGCAGAAATAGTCATGGCAGTAGAACAGTAAAGGAAAACAACGTGATTTTATTTATGCAGAATCAAAGAATGAAGCATATTTCATCAGAACAAAAACGAAGGTTCAAAATCAAGGTTGGTTTCAGTACTCTGAACAGCTTGGTTTCGGCGAACTCCAAGTCGGTAAGTAACTTGGCAGCACTAACGGTTTAATACAGAGTTTAAGAAAGAGCCATTCTGAAAAGAGTTGATATATCTCTCCGCTGTTGACTGAGTATGCCAGCCAGTCAGTGACAATACTTGAACCGAGGGACTTGGAAAGGGACGGGTGATAAATCCATGGCTTATAGTCAATATGTGAAAGCCCTTTGTCTTTTAGACGTTGTTCTTCTGATGCAGCTTTAGAGGTTGATCAAGTGATGTCCGATGAGATACTGCAGCTTTAAAGTTCAACAGGGAGAGAAGTAAAACCAATCTTTACAATCCTTGCCCCTAGCACCCCGGTAATGAAGCTTTTGTCATGTTTGCAGTGTAAGATGGCTGCATTTACTGTTAGGTCACCTTTTCTTCTGACATGCTGGCATCTTATACCCATTTTGGATGGCCTCTGGTCCCCAGATCTGGACTTGAAAAGCTATGTCCAGTCAATACTGTGAGCTTATTCTGCCTGAACAGTGAGCCAGCCTAAGGCCAGGTAGATGCTGTTGGTATTATGCTGGGCCTGGCAAAATATAGCTTGCCATTTGGCCTAAGCTAATACACACACCTTTGAGCACAGTTTGTTAGCACAGGTTTTGTGCTATGCTAACCACAGCTCTGCTGCATTTGATTAGCTAAGAGCATGGCAGAACAATGTTGTGCACCTGCAAATACTGTTGAAACGTCCAAAAATGTCCAGTGAAATTTATAAAACTTCCTACACATATGAGATCTCTTGTAGTCAGGAGCCTGACCGCTTCAGATGATTTTGAAAACCCCTCTGGGACTCCTGACATCTGTTATCACCCAGCTGCTTTCAAGAATTTGGCCTTGTGCTCATAGCCTTGCAAATATACTCATTTTTTTTCCCTGTCACCTGTCTTTAGTGCATAGATTTACAGAGAAAAAAAAATCCCTTCTTGTTGTCAAATGTCTTTGTACAGATTAAGAACATTTTCTGGCTATGCTGGTTAATTTAGTTCGCTAAATTGAAACCAAAATCATTAAAACACAGGTTTGTCTGCACAACAACTTTCTAAATGTCCTTTACATATCATTTAAATATCACTACCCTGTATTTCTTCAGTACAGATTTTTAATTGTTTCCTCAAAATTGGAAGTGTATTTTAAAAAAGATTTGTGACATTGTTTCTGTCTCCAGTGATAACTAGACCACATTACCTACTGTTTTAATAACTTCAGGCTTCCCAAACTAAATAACCTAAGTCATCAACAAGGAACAATGCTTCCAACAGCACAGTAAATGTATCAGCAGGTGCAGCACATCCTTCAGTACCCGAAGCAAGAATTGTAAATAATTTTAAGAGGACAGATAATGAAATAAAACATTTTAAATTATTACTCTCAACAAAATAGCAAAAATGTAATTTGGGGAAGAAAACAACCACAGCCATATTTCTCTGTATTAGTGTGCAAACGGGAGTCAGATAAATGAAGAGTTCAATATTATCTTAAGTGTTTCTGTCTGCCTATGTGTGCTTTGGCAGGATGAAGGAAACTTAAGAGGTGCTAAAGTGCTTTTCTGGGTTTTACCACAGATTAGGGGCAAACTCTTCATCCGTCTAGCTTTGTTCCAGAAAGTGAGCTCTATGTTTGTGTTTGGTCTAGATCAGCCATGCAATCACTCTCCAGAAAACAGTAGAATATATCGCTAAACTACAGCAGGAAAGAACACAGATGCAAGAGGAAACCAGGCGCCTTCGGGAAGAAATCGAGGAGCTAAACGCTGCCATCATGTGAGATTTTGGGAGATTTCTGTAATGAAGCAGAGCAGCTTGAATGTTGCTTTGGCTAACAACAGGGGATGTTTGCCTCAGGTGTCATGCCAAACAACAAATGGGTGTTGAACAGAAGTAGAGATGCTACCAACTTCCAAACAGAAAGCAAAGTTGTTGTGGGATGGGCATTGGTAGCAAATCGTGTGGATTTTCGGCAAGCTCTGAGCATGAATGCTCAACAGTGATAGCATCAGAAAAGATGCATTAGGTCAGTTAGAATAATTCTGTGAAGCCAGTGATGATTGTTTTTAAAGCTAGGCTCACCAGGTGATGAAACACTCCTACTCTTCATGATGGCTTTGCTGCAGTTTTCTTTCCAAATGCAGTCAATTTTTACTGCAAGCAATATGGTTGAGTATATAGGACTTGGAATCAAGGAGCTTGCCACTCACTGAACATAACTCTGATAAATCACTTTACTTTCCTGGTGCCTCAGTTTCCTCTGTGGGTTTACGATAGTTATGTACTATTGCAAAGCATGTTGAGAACCCCAGTGTTTTTTCTTCCGTCCACAGAAGCGTTAGGCTTAGGCATTATGTTAGACTTATCAGCAAATCAGCAATTCAAAATCTTTTTCTTTTTTCTTTTTGAAAGTATGATAACATCTGTTTTGTTTTATTTTAAATTGATCTGTTTCTTAAGAATCTTTGTAACATTTTGTTCTGTAACACCGCTCAGGAGTAAGTCTGTAAATTATAACTTGACTCCTAATGTGACTTTTTCTAAGTGGATGCCAAAAACTACTTTATTCTATGTTATACTCTGTTTTCAGTTGTGTTGCTTGTAATAAGAAGTATGTAGCAGCTTGAAAAAATTGCTTTGCTGCATGAAAATAGACACAGTTGATTGGAAAACAGTATGTATTCCTGGCCATAACAAACTCGGTATGGGGGGGTCATGCACAGGGAAGCCACCTCAGTCTGAATTGCTGGGGTTGCACATTTTTCTCTTGCTGTGATTTAGTCTGGAAGAGGAATATGTCCTCCCTGGTAGGGATTCTGACCTCAGAGCATCTTCTTTTCAGTTCGTGCCAACAGCAGCTCCCTTCTACCGGGATTCCAATAACATGGCAAAGATTCGACCACATGAGGAGTATGTTTGATGAATATGTGAGAAACAGGACCTTCCAGAACTGGAAGTTCTGGATTGTATCCTTTTATATTAACCTGTTGGACTTGAGGTTTGGTGCTAACTTGTTTAGAGGTGAGAACTCTGGATTCCGATGCTGTGACTTGAAGCCAAATTGTTTAAGTAATGCATGTCTAGAGTTTTCATTCACATCTATATGTGGATATGAATTCTTGCCTTACAGGCTATTGTGGAGCAGAATTTGTTCACCTTAAAGTATGGCAGGTAACTTGAAAGAAATGCAGTACAAAGGCAAGGTTTTCTTGCTGGGTTATTATACCACAAGAAATGTGTAATGAACTGTTTCTCTGACTGTAGCTCTTGTTCTCTTTTTGCAAAGGGCTGTGGAGAATTACAAAGATTTCTGAAAAATAAGGTTATTATAGACAATTACTGAAACTGTTGTAATGGCACTTTAAAAACTTGCACATTTTTCCTTTTTTTCAGTTTTCTTCATCTTTCATTACGACAGTGAATCAACTAAGTTTCTCTTTGCTTTTCCAGTGCTAGCAGCTGTGCTTATAAATGAGTGATAATGCAGGAGGTGGAGAGACGCAATCTGGGAATGGAACCAGGTTAGCTAATCCAAGTTGACTAGTTTGGATCAAAGATGATTAGCCTGAATTGGTTCAGGGATGTTAGAAGTTAGCAGAGCAGAAGTAAAATTATTAATGAGCAAAAGTGTTAACTTTCCCTCTTCCCATTAAACCGCTGTACCTATTTATTTGCACATATTTTGTGTGTTTGTATTCTGCTGGTTATCTACTCTGATTATCAGAGTATATATGTCCATGCTTGTGTATACATGACGTACAGCATTTTTAATACTTTAATATGTGAAAATGCTTTCTTTGGTGCTTCCTGGTTTATCTTAGTCCTAGAAAGCCAGACTCTTCCTTTTAGCATCCTTTTAGGAATCAGTTCTCAGCAAGATCTCATGCAGTTGCTAATGCAACTGTAGCACTATTAATTCTGGAACAGTTTCAACTGAGTTACAAAAATTCACTTGATTGCACTTGATCGGCAGATTTTTAATATTACAATGAAAATAGCTGTTTAAAGACAGCCTCCCACATGTTTGCTGAGTGGATTTATGCTGCTCCAGAATGTTAAATGGCTCCAGAATTTGGAAGTGAGAGGCTTGTAAAAAGTGGCAGAAGTTATCTGGGATGAAGGTGCAAGTTTGGGTAGCTGGGCTTGTAGTATCTGGATAAAGACAAAGACAGTAATAGTTGAAAAAAGAGAAGGTTGATAGGCAAAGTAGTCTTCCCCAACTTTCCTTTGCAAGTCAGGATGCAACTCTGAGGGAACAATTTCCTAACAATTGGATAGAGTCCTTAACAGCTGCTGACATATTTCGGAATATCTTGCAGTAAAAGGTGGCAAGGTCCAGGGGTGAGTGCTAATAATAATTAAAAAAAAAAAAAAGAAATCTCTTCCTCATGAAATGACTGTAAGGGAGAGAAGGGCAGTTTCATTACAGGTATGAGAATACCATAGTTTCTGTTGCATATTAGAGGGAAGTGAGTAATCTGGTCTTCAGCTACTAGAGATAATCCAAGAATAGAATATTGTTAAGTAGTAGAATATCAACAGAAGAAAACCCAGTCACTCTCTAAAAGTCCATTACTGCGTGCAAATCCCCCAGAGTATGGCAGGCAATTATTAAACCTATCTTGATTTTTATCAACAGTAAGAAAGATAGGGGTGTATCACAATCCTGAGATCGGTTTGGGCCACGTTCTCACATGCTGCTGACTGTAGTCAGAAAATCCCATCTGGGGTAATGTGGTAAAACCACAGATTCTGAGCCTTCAGATGAGTTTTATCATAAAAACAGCTTCTGAAATAGATTCCAACTTACAGGTACATTTACTTGGTGAGTTACCGTGACAATGTTACAGCGAACTGTTTTGAGTTCAGACATGGTGACCATTCCAGGAAAGCTCATCTGAAAGCTTGGGAGCTATGGCCAACTAAGGCTTTTGGTGATGCTCTGTATGTGTTAGTACACTACAGGCTAAGAGTTCTGTCTGCTTCTTTACTGCCAGGAAGGTTATTGCCAACTCCTGGACCACCCTTCCAAGCAGTGACTATAGAACGCTAGAAGAAGAGCCTGACAGTCCTTAGGTTGCTACTGTTGTGGCTCACATAGACGCAGATCAGCAAGGCTGGTCCTTGGTATGGGAATCCTTGCCATGCTGTTGATCATCTCTGGGAGTATGTTTATGTACTTTGAGGACTTCGTTTAGCTGCAGTAGCAAAGAACTTGAGTGCTTGCTGAGAAATCTGCCTGGGAAATGGACTGAATACTTGCACTGTTGGCCTGTACTGGATTCAGCACTGCAGGGCGAGTTTCATCCAGGTACCTCACCTTGGATGCATCTCTGATACGCTATCGTCAGAGTGGCATGGTTACCCTAAGGCTTCTATATCTTTTTGCTATGAAAGCATCAGTGTTATATGCAAAAGGTGGCAACAAAGAAATAGTACAAATTACATGTACGTAGAAGTTTTAAATGCTCATGCACTCACAACAGTGCCACAGCATACAACTGGTTTGTAGGAGATCAGGTCAGTCATACAGGAGTTATGCAAAAAGTAATTAGTATTGGTATAACTAGGAACTGAGGTTCAAATTTTTCGGTTGTTCTAGTGTCACAGATTTTAAAATAATAGTTTTTGAAACATTGCAGTCTAAAAGTCTGTTGTTTTCTCTGCAGATTGAGGTGTATTGGCTTTTCCCTTAGAATGTTTTGAACTCCTCCTTTGTTGTCTCCCTTAACATTTGATGGTTTGCAGTTCAGCATTATTATTAAGCCATTGTTTGAGTCCTTCAATGGGATGGTTTCCACAACAAGCTTTAAGGATCTGAGTCAAACTGCAATAGCGTGGTTGGATCAGCACTGTTCTCTCCCTGTTCTGAGGCCAAGTAAGTGAAGTTCTATCCAGCAGTAATTCGAGATAGTAAGTGAGACCATATATAATACCATTTCTTGAAAGTCAGAGTAGGACAGAGGAAGCACATGATCCTGAATATGACTTTAGTCCCTTCTGATTGTCTCAGTGGAAAAATAAGAACTTCTTTTGACTGCAAAGGTACTTGGTTGCATGCTTAACACTGAACAGAAAAAAATAAATTGTTGAATATAGATTCCAGAATTTAAACAGTCTCAAGCTGCATTTAAATTTCAAATATTCCACTCTAGTTTGAGTAAAGTTTGGCAGTGTAATTTGTCTCATTATGAAGGAAGAGACTTCTGAAAGTTGCATTCCTCATCGAAATGACCTTCTGTTTGGTCATGATTGCTTGACCCTTTACCCCTTAAAATTCAGCAAGTATTTATGTTTACAGTTATAATTGCCAGGTGGTACTTTTTTTAGTAGAAGAACTAAGTAGATCTCTATTGTTGTTTTCTGGATGCAGTTCTTGTACATCTCTGTTTCTTGCTGTTGCTGTATGTGCAGGTATGCATGTTTTGCAGAAGTATTTTCATAATTCTGCCATACATAACAGCCTTGTAGTACCTGCACACTGTCCTGCATGGATCTGTTTGCAGTAAGACTAATGGCTTTGTTGATACTTTTCTGACTTTTTTTTTAATAGCGGTGCTGAGCAGCCTTCGGCATCTAAGTACAAGCACCTCAATTCTGACAGATCCAGCGCGCCTGCCAGAGCAAGCCACTGAGGCAGTTAACAAGACGAACAAAACAGCTGGTGAAACTTAACAACCAAAGACAGTGAGTTGCTTATACAAGGGGTGGAGAACCTGCCAGTCTAGCAGCCTGGTGAGTCTCCTTTCAGGTGGTGCACTTTAGAAAGAATTCTCTCCATCACTCAAGACGTTGTTCAGGGCATCTGGCTCTGCCTTCAGAATATGTAGAAGTATGATGCAACGTTGTCATAATGTTTTGATTCCTCTTCAGTGCTGTACTCTACTCCGTGAAGTGAGAACACCAAGCTCAGGTAAATTTAGCAGGTTTGGATCCTGCAGGCAGCAATATATCTCCATCAATGCAGCATGCATCTGTATGCAAAAAACATCTTTCTATAAAACAACTTCAAGTACTAAGTTCTCTGAAGTGTAAATCTTGTACACCAAGGAATGTTCTCTTAAAGGGGAAATATACTTTCAATTTTGTGAAGCAAAATCTGCTTTTTATTTTGTTTTCTGGTGTTCAGTTCCATTTGTTTTACTTGAATAGTAAAAAATTGTTAAACAGGCTCATTAAAAACCAAAGGAGAAGAAAAATCCATCAGCAATATCAACTCGTGGAAAATACTAGAATTAAAATCTCAGGCTGTGTTTTGTGTATTTTTATTTTAAAGAGTGTACCATTGCATATGATCAATTTCAAGGCACGCTTTATTTTCTAGAAAATAAAGTAGCTGATTTTTATTATTTTTCCTGGTACAGCCATTGCAATAGAGTAGCTGGCTGTGCAGTAAGTGCAAGAAAGCAGTTTTAGATTGCATAGATTCTGCAGTCAGGATACATACATGAATTTCATATCCATTTAATCTGTAAACTGTTTTCTTGCACTCTGCAGAGTTCAGCTGCCTTCCTCATAAAATGTGCACGTATAAAACACATCCATACATAAATGTCATAGTGCTTCAAAGACAAAAATTGAGTTCTTAGCATAAGAATTTTTTTTTGTCTCAGAAACTGTATCAAACCACATGGACTTGTAGTCGTTTTTTAGCTTCTTTGTCTTTTTTGCCTGTTCTTTTTGCCTTCTATTTGAAAAACCTGAAGGACTTAGCCAAGCTTGGTCTGTACGGTAAGGTTACATTCAACATGAATTATAAAACACATAAAGATATGTTTAAAACCTGCGTAACATTTTCCTGTAGCGGTCTCTGAAGTACTGCCTTTCACTGCAGATAAGCTTAGTCTTGTTATAGCAGTTACAGTCTGTCCATCCTTAGACAGCACTGGGATGTTCATTCTGGCCAATTGTTCTTGGTTTAGTCTGGAATGATCCTATGACCCTTGTAATTCCACTCATTACTTGATTCTGATGCTTTAGAGCTATGCAGACTGTAGATAAAGTTTCCCTGTCACCTCCCTCAAGTAGTTTTCTTCCAGTTTGAAGAGCAGGCTGTCACAGTGTAAAAATGAGGAGCGGCTAAAAAATTTGGACACAGCACATTCTGGAATGGGGTCAGTAGGTTCTCCTTCAGGGGATGTACTTTTTCTCTGCACTGTGCCTAATCTTCCCCACGTGGTGGGCCAAACCTTAAAAAGTAATAATAGATTTGGGGAGTGGGAGAGTAGTTTTTCTTTCCTCCTTTTCCTGAGATTTTGCAGCTAATGGCTTTCATTGCAGAGTTTGCTTATGTGTGAGCAGGACTGTAACAAGAAGAAAGCATGAAAGGTTAGCTCCAGGGCCCTCTCCCTGAGCAGAGGCACTGTGAGTTGTGGAACGGGGGCTGAAAGGGGGCTGCAGGTGGGATTAGGGGGGAAGGAACGTAAGGGGAAGACAAAGCGGCATGATCTTAAGTACAAGCATGCCTTTCTGTAGCTGTGCATACAAACAAGATGCTCTTTTCTTTTACAGTAGATCTGACATATCATTTGAAGCTTGTGGCACATGTGAAAAACCTGTGGCCCTGTGACAGAACCAACAAAAATCTAGGCCTCAGCTAAGAAATGGTTTGTTGAAATAGTGTGTAAAGGTTGTCATAGCAATTAAATAGTGAGTAGCTTGTCTAGAGCGACCCATATCCAGGTCTTTTGTACAAAATGTTTTATTCAAATAAGCAATATTTTTGGGGATGCATCTGGGTAATAGTCATTGAATGCATCTAAATTATTCTTTTAATCAGTGCTTTAATCCTCCTGTTATTATCACTGATTGTGAAATTGATTCCAGTGAAGTCATTTAAAAGTGTGATTAGCTGGGGAGTGTCCCTCAAATTCTTTATTGGGCTTATTGAGATGCATAGATATCTACATGCATATTTGCATGTTAAAAATATGTATCCGGTTTTCTACAAAGAAGTCAGTAGGCAAGTTGTCCAGGAGCAGACCCACTTGTGTTTTTGCTGTGCTTTTCAGATAAGCATGTTCTGTAATGCCTCCACTGCACTGTGGTCTCCTGCTTGTCAGGCAGCGGTTGTGCCTGATTTTTTACCATGTTCTTAACCTCGTGTCTGCAACTGAGGTTGCAATAGTATCAACGACACTAAACTGTTGTCTCAACAAGCAAAGTGCACTACAGGCATGCCTCAAAGCCTAGGGAAGTATGATGACTTCTAAGCTTAGATCCTACCATTTCAGATCTCACTGAATGAATTGGAAGCTAAAAGGGACCTTAAAGGAATAGGATGGGGGAAGTATGACTGAAATGCTAAAAAATACTTCCCATTAGCAGTTTTGATCTGGATGTGAATGGAAAAACTATCACATTCATTGCACCATGAGTTGGTTACAATTGGAGGGAAAGTGCTTATTGTAATAATTTTGGTGGAGAAACAAGCTCATGGCACTTCTAAAAGACTGCATATCTTAACATAGTAAAGAGAAACAAAAAATTAAATCAAAGATTGCTTACTTAGGCAAGAGTGTAGGAGGGAGGGAAGGAATAGTGTAAAGATACTTTCCACATACTGCAATTACCAGAAATGATGTGGCTCCTCTTTGAAGGAGTGATTCAGTGCATTTTCGTCATCCAATTATTGTAAATCAGAATTCTTTTCTCTTACCAGTCAATTTTGTGAAGAGTGTGATTTTTACTTTATTTGGAAGCACAGGAGGATAAAGCTATGGTATATCTTCTCTGCACATTTGAGGTACTGAGGATTGGTATGAAAAGATATTGGCCACGTATGTATTAATTCCTGCTTAGATTCGCACTTTATTATATGTTTGAACTGCTTAGTCTTTCTGCCTTCCCCATTCAGAACTCTAATTTCTTTCTTTTCTTTTTCTTNCCACTTACTCCCCTGAGTTATGCAGTCCAACTTCCTCCCTGTCACCAAAGTACATTAAGCAAGCAAAACATGCTGTGCCTATAGTCTACACAGAATTACAGATGATGCATGTCTGTCTTCAGTGAATCGGTTCTGGACTTTTAAGGAATCCCCATGTAAGCAAATACAACTCATATTCAGTCAAATCCAACATATTTTGCTCAATAAGGGAGTGGGTAGACAAAATATTTGTGGCCTGTGATATGCACCAAGGTCAAACAGAGATTGTCTAGTGGTGCCTTCTGACCTTGAATTCTATTAATCAGTGCATTGTAGAAGGCCCCCACCCCACACACAAGTTCTAGAGAACTTGCACATTATCTGATATGCTTGTTAGACTTGTATGATACTTCCTGTTAACAGGAGGAATAAGCAATGAAAGTCCAGAGCAAACTAGAATTGAATAAATTAATTAGTAGTAGGGATGGAGACAAGATCATGCTTTATCTGAACAGTCTAATCTCTGCACAGAACCCATGGATTCTTGGTTAATACCAGTTGATCCGATTGCCATGTTCTTCCATGCTTTTCTAGACCCCCAGGGAAGCCTTCCTTCAAGGGAGACTTACTAGAATGCTTCCATCTGTGCCTTAGATCTTGGGGTCCTATATACATTTGATTTGTCTTAAGTCTTACGTTCTTACCCCTAATATGCTATGTGGAAAATCCAGTGAAGACAAAGGGGGGATTCCCTTGGTTTTAAGAAAGTATACTGTCTGCATGGCGTTACTGTGCCCCTTTGAACCTGAGGTCATGAAAAATTGTGTGTGGATGGATGGAAAAAGAATGGTCTTTCCTGCCGTCTTCCCTGTCCTTTGCTCCCACATACACAGGGACACACCCACCCTGAAGTCTGACAAAAACCTAGTAAAGATATGCATGATTAAATCTCTAAATCTGAAATGGCTTGAAAAGTCAACAGGCCGGCAAATTGCATTGGAAAATAGCATCCTTTTACTTTGTGTCCTCGGGGGTTTTTTTCCATTCCTTTTGTGTGTGTGTATGTGTATGTGTGTATGTGTGTGTACACATGCTCACATGGTAGAGGTGAGAGGGGCAGGTAAATTTTGTTTTGTTTGCTTTTGATGCCCAAAACTCCTGAAGAGCAGTTGAGAGCAGGAGAGGGAAGCTCACTGCAAAAGCATTCAGTAATGTAGTGCTTTTTTAGTCCAGATTATTTGGAAGCTATTTCACTTCCTGGATTTCTGGAATGGATAATTCTTGTCTCAATGTTCCCAACTAGAAGATACTGCTAAAATAGAATTGATAGCCAACTATTTTGACCTGGTTTTTTTTCTTCTCTCTTTTCTTTCTTTGCTCTTTTATTGCAAGGAAAAACACCCAAAATCAAAAGGCTGGTGATCCCTGGTTTAGGTGCTTTAGGGATTCAGTCGTACAAATCTCAGAGGACTATGGACAGCTGTCGATGACTTGTAGGAGGTATTTTTTTTAGGTGAGACAACAGGAGTTTTCCTATTTCTCTTTCAATTTATATACTTGCATTTCTGAGGAGATCATTTTTTTTTTTTTTTGAGGGTTTTCTTGTATAGGACCCCAATACTGTTTCCACAACGTCAGCTAAGGCCTCAACTTTCCTTTTGTTTCTTGGATGGATTTCATGCTTATTTGCTGTGTTAGAGCAGAAGCGGTAGTACCAAATTGTAGATTGATCTGTAAAACTTGATTCAGTTACAAGAAAAAACACCTTAGGTATATAACACAAAGACTTTCTAGCCATCATCTGAACTGCTTTTATATCTGAACATTTCCAACATGAATAGGGTTTTGAATCAAAAGATTCAGTGAGGAGCAATCCTCTTAATTAACAATACAATGAACAAATTGTATTTAAATGTGTTTAAGTGAATGGAGTTTGTTCTTGTTGTTTAAAAAAAAAAAAAGCTTGGAGGTTTGAGGACTTCAGGTTGTACTCTTGCTTTTGCCTAGGTTTCCTGTTCTGTTGCATGACACAACTTCTGTTGTGCTGTTGATATGTAGCACTTTTCAGTAGGTCTGTTAAATTGTGCAATGCATTTTTTTATATTTACAACCAAAACAATAAAGGTTATTTTTTGGAAGAAACTAGTTGTAATGTCTTCATTTTTTTTACCTGGAACTTGGCTTTGAAGTAGGGAAATGGTAAGTGGAAATCTTCCTGGACCAGCACCTTGCCATCCCTTTTGCAACTCTGAAAGGTGACAAGGGCTCATTTCCTTATTAGTGGTGCTGAAGTCACCCCTTTGGTATCTGTGCGTTTGACTTTCCCTTTGCAAGGTTTATATCCTCTGTTGAGCTTCTGAAGCTTGGAGTACTTCTAAGAGACTTGAGGCCCCTTGGGCCCTTCTTGACTGAAAGAATCAACTCACTCTGATGGACTTTCTCAGAGCGTATAAGTGATTTGCCTTTTCTCATGCATTGGTCACCAGGCTGTATTTGCTCTGTGCTGGATGTTCCGTGTTAGCCAGATTAGCAACAACTGAAAATTACCCTCAGTAGTCAACTCTGCTCCCCTTCAGTGAAGCAGGTTAGAGACTGGGAAAGAACAGGTTGGCTACAATACCACCTCCACAAGTCTACTTGTCTGCAGAGCATACACATTTCTTCACCCTAAGTAACAGTGAGCTTGTTCCTCCACATTTTGCATGACATAATTTTCCAAATGTATTGAGGTTCTGATGTGTTCCTGTAGTGAACAGACCCTGATTGTTGTTGATTATATTAAATATAGCAGTGTGAATGTGCTCTTATGATAAAACTAATCAGACAAAAATCTATTTGTCTGCTTTTAACTTACCAGCTACTAATTCAAAGATGGCCCTGGTGTTTATCCAGGAAAGGTAAGACTCTTAAGCCTGTAGGGACTGCACCAGTACCTTGAGCCCTGATGCTCTTATTTTCTTGCAGGATTGGCTTTGGGGCTCTTGGTTGACATACTGCCTTGGATGGTGGACTCTACAGGGCAGCGCTGAGTTTGGATAACACGGTATTTCCATGGAATTGATGTCAGTGTTAGGCACTGAACTGCTTAAGTCCATTAAAAAAAAAAAATGAAACAAATAGCATTTCACCTTTGCCTTTAATGACTGATTTTATTTATTTATTTTCCTGATAGGATGCTCCAGCTTCAGATGTCACCTTGTTGGTATATTGGATTTTCTTGGGTCTAGTGGAAGCAGCGCTGGGTGACTGACGCTCTAGTTAAAGTGAAAGGTAATAGATGAGTGAAAAGAGGGATTTTATTTTAAAAACGTTGCTGAAGAGTTGATGCTGGTTAATCTCACCTTTGTGACTGGTTGCTTTGACCTAATATAGCTTATAAGAAATTCTGATGAGTCAGGCCCGTGATTCCAGGAGAAGGTATAAGAAGGTATAACAGTTTACTTTGTTCGCATTTAATTTTTTTAATATCTCTAACTTGATCTCACATAAAGCATTTTGGTAGGAGAAGGCAGTAAGAGCAGTGCTATTTAACCAAGCATACAAATGCCAGTGGTACTGCAACGATGCTATCGAACCTCTCTGGGAGGAAGCTGTGGCTGCAGAGCACTGTTTCCTTACTACTGATTTTGTGGTGATTTCAGTCAGGTTGGTATAGCTGTAGCTGATATGCCAAAAGGCAGTTACTGAAATGGCTTATTTCTGTGGCTGATTCTGCTAATCCTTCAGCAGTACAAAAAGTAGACCTGTGTTTGCTCTAAGCAAATTATGCCAAATGAAATAACTGCCATAAGGAATTGGCACTTCAGTGGGAGAACAACTTAGGGCTCTCTTTACATGTATTGAAATCCCAAACGTTTACCTGAAAGTGTGTTGTAACCCAGCTCCGGCAGATTTTGCTTTCTTCCAGCACTAGTTGAATCTGTGGCAAAAGGAAAAGAAACCAGTGCTCACTAGATTTTTGCTGCCTTTATTTATTTATTTATTTATTTATTTTAATTTGTATTTACCCTCAGGAACTCTCCTATAGCTATTCTCATCCATAAGCATTTTTTCCTCCTGAGTGTGTTCATTGCCAGGAGGTGTGCAGACAATGAAAATGAATACTTGGGTGGCAGGGAAGTTCCCTATGTGTGAACACTGGAGTCCCTGTTATCATCCAGAGAGATGCTTAATACGTAGAAAGGTGTGTGTATCACAAACCCCAAGGCCTGAGCATCCTAAAATGGAAACAAACCCACAAAAGCTTACTCCATCACATCCCTAAGTCCTGCTGCCTGTCCTTTTGAGACTTCTTACAAAGCCTGTCTGTGATTCCCCCATCTCAACAGTGCACTCCTTGTAGGCAGTGAAAGCTAACAGCTTCATCTTCAATCAGGACAAATGGGGCACCCCTTGCCAAGAAAGCTTTGCCAGTGACCACCTCACCATGGCAGCGGAGTCACTCTAACCTGCTTCATTTCCCTCCCTTTTCTGAAGCTGCCCCATCTTGTCTGAGCAGTGGGAAGAGCTTTTCAAAAATGAAGCCTCTGCATCTGGCTGTGGTTGGCAGGGAGCGAACCATACTGAGACAGACAAATGAAAGGCCAGTACCTGAGGAGCCAGGCTGCTATCTGACAGCTTTACTGCCCGTTTGCTATAAGACATGCAGAAATGAGCACAAAGCAGATGTCAGAATTGCTTTGGTGATACAGTTGTGACACTTTGTGCATCAGACTGTCTGCAGTCACTCTTTCTGTCTCACTTATGTATGCGCTTACTGTCCCATTCTGACTCCTCGGAGCGGTGCTGGCCATCGCTTCCTGACCTCAGCCCTTTGAAGTTTGATATTCTGGTACCCGGCTGCCTGCCTTGCTGCATCCCAAACACTTGGGGCAGAGCACAGTTCTCTTTCAAGCACATGGAAAGAGAACAGTGGCTTGACGCCATTTTGCATAGGCCTGTGTCTCCCTGCTCCAAGCGCGCATCCCACGTGCGTGAGCTGAGTCTGCGGGGCTGGCAGTACATTTCTGTGCCTCCACGAGGAAGAACAACTCTTCTTTTTTCGGGTCACTCTTCCTTCTCAATGACGTGAATTGGTACCGACCATCTGACTCACTTTTTCATCTTGTTTGACCTTCAGGCAAATGTTTCCCTTTCCAAGGAAAACACTTTTGTATAGCTATTACGTACTCAGAAGGTGAAAGAAAAGATGTGCAGGAGAGATAAAACCACAGGGAGTGGCCTTGTATAGTCCTCTGATTCAGCAAGGTTTGAGTGGTTTGTATCAGCCATTGGAAATGGTGATGTCAAAGCTCTCAGGATTTAAATATCTTCCTGCTTGCAGCGGTTTGTTGACCCTACCTGATGAGGTCAGCAGATGTCACTTCTGCCCTGGGGATAAGCACATCCCTAGTCAGTGATCCTTTTGCATTCCCTCTTCCTCTATTAAAAATCAAGGATGTGAGGTTGAATTGTACCTTTTGGCCCCTGGGAAAACTGGTAGACCTCGAACTTAGGGTAATTTGAGAGAGTGCTGCAGCTGCCAGTGTCTCTCTGCTTCTCACAGGGGTTAGCGCTGAGACTGGCAGATGGCTTTCTGATACAGAAGATATCAGGAACAAAGAAAACCCACACCTTTGGACTCCACTCACCATGCTCGCACAAAGCTCGCTCACACGGGTCAGAGAGGTGGTTTATTAAAATGTTCTTTTAACTCGAGGTGTACTAGCACTGCACTAACAGGAAAGAAAGCTGATGTTACTTCTGTTAACATCGGAAGCCAGAGTAGAGGTCTCAGATCTGCTTTCATCCTTCTGTCTGTCATCACTACGTGACATCTCCACAGTGGCATCCCAAAGTGGTCCTATTTGGGAGGAATTCTTCCCTTGGCTCCAGCAGGAAGCTTGGTCCCTCTGTTCCTCTTGGGAAACTAGAATGCTTTTCTAAGGCCCCCCCAGACTGGTGCTTTTGGGGGACCAGCAGTGACTCAGTTATGTCAAGAAACCTCTTCCCAGAGAAGTCCGAGCAGAATAGGACCAGATCTGCAGCAACTCTTGCCATTTTAAGGACAACTCCTCTTCTGCTAGAGTCCGTAAAGACCCTGGGCTCAGCCTTCCGCTGCTGTTGCTCAAATGTCATCAGTGTCCAGTCATTCGACGGGGCCGAGCACCTTGCAGCTCCCCTGCGAGTGCTCAGCTGCCAGTTCCCTACGCCACAGAAGGTTGCAGGTAAACCTCTTGCCAAATAACCCCATGACTCCACCTCAGTACTATAGGAGATGCTTCACAAAAACAAAAGGGCCGGGCACGGCAGTGGACTGTGGGGGGAGGAGGAAGAGCTGCAGCTGCATCGGCACTAATGGCACCGTCCTGAAGAACCACCGCAACAGAAGGGTAAGTTGCTTTCCTTCCCAGTATTTGCATTGAGAGGATTTGAAAGGAGGATGGGGGAGGTGGACTGGTACCAAAATCCCGTGCTCTTGGGCTGTTGACAGCCTTGCAGAGCAGCACTGGTGCCACTGGGATGGAGGGGCTCGGTCCAGCTGCGGTCTCCTGGACGTTCAGAGCAGAAATCTGAGTACTCCGGAGCAGTCAGCCCTGTGCTGCTCTGGGCCGCTCTCAGTGAACCCGGGATGGTAGCAGAGAGAGGAGTAATCCTTTGCTGGTGTTTTAAATAGATGTTTCACATGAAATTAATTTTTATGTATATATATATATAAATAACGCTAATTTTGGAACTGATTCTAATGCTTAGACTGGCTTGAAATTTGCATGGTAATTTGAACTGAAATCATTACGTTGTTAACCTCCCCGTTATTGGGGATAACCAAGGGTTACTATGACAAAGGAAGAGCAAGATGCCAGCAGGTCTCGTTGCTCCTGGAACACCTGAGCGTCTGCTCTGTTACCAGCCCCAGGAGCAGTAATTAACTCGGGCACGTTTCGGTGTGCTGCTCGTGTCTGAGCTGCCCCAGCGTGCTTCCAGCAGAGCTGCTGCTCGCTCCGGACCTCAACCGGGCTCGAGCTGTGATGCAGAAGCCACAATAATCCAGCCTTCAGAAGTGGGGGCTGAAGAGAAAACAATTTACCCACTGGCGGGTCCAAACTTAAGAAACCAACTGGGAACTTAAGAAGTAAAACTGCTGTGATCTTTCATTGTGTCTGTTGATAAAAAGTGGATGGGAAAGTAAGAGATGTGCTGTTTGTAATATCTTTAACTTAATGACCAGAAACAACTAGTTCAATTTGCTATTTAACAAAATATCAGTTTTCCAATGCAAAAAGTACTGCAAAAAAAAAAAAGAATTATGTAATTAAAAAAAAGAATCAGCAGTAGTATTTTTATTTAATATAATTTTAATTAAATGCCAGGTTTTATCTAAATATATAGCGACAGAAAATGAGTAGAACTGTTCACCTAAGTAGTAAATATATCATTCATCCCTTTCAGCATTAAAATATAAAAATTAAAAATCTGAATAAATATAAAACACAAAATTGCTTAAATAAATTTATAAAAATAAATGTATTCCATGGGTTCATAAATACAAGTTGCTAGTAACAAGAAGTACAAAATCAGTCTACCGACAATCAACTTTTCTTTTGGAAAATAATTACAAGATAAAAATATAAATAACATTAAAATCACTGAAATCATGCTTTCCTGTTTGCTAATTTATATCATGACTGGTTAATTAAATCATTCTGACTTATATCAGTGCATCCGTTTTATATGCTGTTGCAAATAAAACAGTATAAATAGTTTTATAATAAATAAAATCAATAACTTAAGACATTCATCTTTTAAATAGTAAATTAAACTAGATTATGTATTTATGATATATAGGATAGTAAGAACATTATTAATGTTGTTCCTGGAATCAAACTGATCACAAATACTGATAGGTCACATTTGGCCAAAGCTTTGGTATCCTACAGTTATTTTTTCATCCTGGCATATTACATTCCTACTGCAGAGTATATTTTTGTTGCATTTTGCATAAATTGTTCATATTTCTGTAAAACCAGCCAGATGTACATCTTCTTCTTTGACATTTTCATACTCTGGATCTGATCCCGATCCTTCTGTGAAAGGTCCTTGTTCTTGCAGGTGTAAAGCGCAGCTTGTTCAGTCATTGTCACGTGTAGCTGGATGATACTTGCATCCACAGTCTGAGCGAAATTCTTACCACAAATTAGTTCTATATCATTTCTTAGGGTTTGTAAAATGTTGTAAAACATGTTCATGCAGCAACCTTCATCCAAAGTTTGGCATTCGGGGATTTTCTTCACTATTTCTTTGACTTGGGAGTCAGCAGTTAGCCAGCTTATGGTTTTGTGCGTTACAGAACTGCATACATTCTGCAGGGGAGGAAGAGGAGAGAGAAACTGTTTATCTTTGGTTTTACATCTTTCCTGGTAGTTTCCACGTTAGACTGTCTAGGAGTCTAACGTCTAACACACCTATATTTCAGTTTGCATCTGCTTGAGGTTTTTTTTTTTGCCATTGTTCACTAGCTGTATTAACACCTACACTCCTTTTATCAAGTAGGTATTGTACACCGTAGCTATGATTGTGCAGCACTTTCTATCTTAATAACCTGCTTGGCATTGTCTTCAGCTTTTCTAAGTCTTTTTTTTTTTTTTTTTTTTTTTTTTTCCTTTGGGGAAAATTTAATAACATAACATTTTTTTTTNCAACCAGATTCTTTTTTTCGTTTTTTTTAAGTTTTTTTTTTTTTTTTTTTTTTCCATATGGGTAAAATTTACTCATGCAACAGATTTGCTTTGACCAGAACATATTTTTATCTGTTTCGGAAGAAATGGTTTTGATTTCAAGAATGAATTCAGGGGAAATGTTTGACACTGATTTTTATCAACGTATTCTTGGGAACACGCTCCCAGGAATTGAAATTTGCCCATATTATTGACTCTCAGGCTCAGTGTACATTTTGCTATGCCCAAGGAAAGGACAGGCTGAGCAGGATTTTCTGCAGAAGTGCAGAAAACTGCTCTATTACTAAGGTCAGGCTGAAGAGTAAGGCAATTGTCTCCATCTTTCCAGTGATCTGACTGGTTTCATCCAAAAAGCTGCCTGCTTCAAGCTCAACATGACTCAGGAGACAAAGAAAAATGTGTGAGTCTGGAAGATCACAACTGGCAATTAGCTGAGACCAAGTTGCCCAAATATTTCTTTTCCAGAGGTCTTTCTAGTATTTTATAATAAATCAAAGGATTTCTCCCCAGACGTAGGCCCAGCAAATGCAAAATATTACACTTACATAGTTTTTAAACAAGGTAGTCGCTTGCTTTTCTAGCACTAGAAAGGGCTTTATTCTGGAAGCAGAATGCTTCTGCCTCTGTCCTGTAGTAGTCTTGCTGTCTTCTGAGATGATTGTTGGTGCCAAAGAGACCAAAGGAACCAGTGAGGAGAAGAGGAAGATCGCAAATGTGGTGATTTCTGTATTCAAATGAAGAAAAGAAAAGGAAAAAAAAAAAAAAGAATACAATGAGTACAGTCTCAAGCCTCTACACCATTTTTGCAAAACTTCCTGGTTTTGTGCAGCATGCTAACTTTGTAAAGAATAGAGACTTTAAGCGGCTGAGCTCATGATGAACATCAACCAGTGCAACCTTACACTGGAGAGCAAGTTTAAGTCGCACCAACCTGCTCGGCGTTTCATGGCGGGCTTGGACAGCAGCTGGCTTGGCTGAAAGCTGGCGGGATGTTGGCGTTCAAGCTGCTTGTTGGCTGGAGTGCTGTGGATGTGGACAGCCAAGCTGCATTTAAGTACGGTGGAGTTTTGCGTCAGTGGTTCCCCCATGGTTTTTTTGCGGATGATGGTGTGGGTTTTTTTTCTTTTTTGAAAGATTACATCAAAAGTTGGTTCAAGTGCGTCGTCACTGATTGTGATCTAGAATGCAGTTTCAAACTGACACAGATGGTGTCCCACATCATCTATTTGACTAGGAGTTCAGGACTCTTGTCTTAGCCATCTCATCTAAATCCTTGGGATCGCCAAAACACAGGTTTTAGAACACGAATTCTGTTGGTTTTTTTTTTTTCCAAGCATGATGGAGCATGCAGGCACACAACGGGGTTGTTGAAGCCAGCAACCATCTCCTGCAGGGGCCGATGTAAGAGTGGGCTAATGCTGGCAGTGGAAAAGCCACGAGAGGCTTCCAGATGAGCGTATTTATCCCTGTGCTGCATCTCTGTAAGACCCTGTCCCCCAGCTGTAACTCCCTGGTGCACCCCAGCAGAGGACGTCCAGGATCCACCTCCCCAGCTCTCGCCCTTCTCTCTAACTCTGCCGAGGCTGTTTTCTCTGTGTCCAGTTACTAAATGCAAGAGATTCTCATACACAGCAAAACAGAGAAAAGTTGTTCCTAGGACTTAGAATTATGAGGCTACAATCAGAGGAGGGCCTGCAGAACTGCTGATATTTTAGGACAGAAAGCAAAGCAGAGGAAACACTTATAAGTACACCTTTGTGAAAATGCAGAGTGTCACATTTTCTCTTGTACTTCCTACCTCTATGACAAGAGAAAGGCCAGAAAGGTAGTGGGAGATTCAAAGATGAACGTGTGTCAAGTCCAGAAAACTTTCAAGGAACAACATTTTGGTATCAAAATAACCAGTTCTGTTTTCCACGTGAAATAATCAGTCTCTTAAAACGAAGGGCTCGGTATGCACATAAACTTCTGAAGTGCCTGGCACAGCGGCTGCTCTCTGGGGCTGAACTCATTCCCAGGGCTTGAAAGGGGAAGGCATTTCCCCTGTGCCACGTTGTGCTCAGGTCCCACCAGCCTGTAACTTCAGCCTCACTTGTCGGCACGAGGCCACGATAATGGAGCTTCACAAACGGAGTGTGGTTCTCATGCTGCTGCTGTGCTGCTGGTGAGCCCAGGACCAAAGCAGAGCAGTGCAGCCATCCCACAGGGCTGGGCTGTTCTGTGTCTGGGGAAGGGGTGGCATCTGTTGGTGCACAACCCGTGTTCCCAGGTGCTAAATAATATAAAGAAAGAGAGTAAGTTATCATGGTCTAAGGTGTCAGGCAACAGAAAGTACAGCAGAGTGCTGGAGAGGAACCAGAAAAGGACAGTTCTGGTAAAGACTTCTTTTATTTGGAGTTTTCATTATTATTTTGGGGTAAAATGGAGAGAGGCTTTTCTTTGTGCAGAACGTTCTTTTAGACAATGATGAGTACGGGAGGCTCCTTTCAGGTGGAAGGACCATCTTGGAGGAGAGTTTGTTTGGAAGCACCAAATAGCAGAGAGATGCAGCTGGTGAGAGCCCCAGCGTGCCTTACAAGATGCATGGATGATGTGTGAGTTTGCACGTGTAGGAGACCATTGGGCACCAGGCACTGCCTATCCCCTTCCAGCTGCCCCAGGTGGGTACCACGGGGGAGGACAGATGAGGAACCGTAGCCCATGTTCCTCCTAGAGCCAGGAACATCGCCTTGTGCAGCACCGATGGCAGTGGGGACCAGTTCTGGACTATCCCAGCCACAACAGCAGTACAAATAAGAGAAGCTTTCAGCTTGGCTTTTCCACAGAATAAAATTCATCCACTGGCAATGCTCTTTCAAAGAATTTTAGAAAGTTTGACTTCATTTTCTACTGAGCTGAGGGTAGCAGTTTGCCTGGTTATTCCACTTCATGCCATGCCGCTATCTCTCGGCGCGTGCATACTCCACACATCCTTTCCTATCTGTGCAGTTGCAATAAACTGCTGAGCTGATAAGGGAGCAGATCGGTATCCGTCCTGTAAAACCCAACGTGAGTGGAAGTTCAGTGTTCCACCACGTAACCGCCAGACGCTGCAGAACATCTGCAATTTATTTATCGCTGGAAAAAGCAAATAAACCTCCGAGTGCGGAGACCTGAATCTGACCTCAGATAGAGCTGGGACTTTTGTCCCTGGGCTCATCTACTTTTTCCAAGAGTAAGTGCTGGTACTTTTAGCTGTGAACTTTATTTTCCGATGGCCTTGTGGTGCTGTGGCTGTGGCAGCGGTGCCCTCCACATGCTTTACAGCTAACTGAGAACACAACTGCTTCCTCCCTGAAACGCAAGCGACACTCGAGATGTAGATAAGTGAAATGGCAAATGCTATGCTACAAGTCCATGGCCAGGGGACAGGGCTGATGCTGCACCTTGCAAATGCCACCTGCTCTTTCCTTTGTGGGAAGCAGCCCCCGGAGCCCAGGGAGAGAGCGGTAAAAGCCTGGGGTTCATTCCCAGCCTGCGGTGCCATCCCAGCCTCCCTTCGTGGCCCCGCAGAGCCTGGTCCCCGGTCCCCAGGGCATCCGCGTCCCCGCCATCTCCTAGCGACGGGGCCGTGCCGAGAGCCAAGGAATTCCTGAATGGCGGCGCCCAGCCCCCGCCGCGTCTCGGCTGCTTTTCGGGAGCACCTGCGGTGCCTGGGCCTGCGGGACTTCCCCTGCGGCATCGGCAGCTGGGTAGGGGCCAGGGGGGCACACCTGTGGGATGGGGAGGGTTTGGCAGGCTGCACGGGGCAGGGGGCCTGCGGGGCGCTCACTGCCTCTCCCCTCTCCCTCTGCAGAACAAGTCCCGCTTCAGTGCCCACACGAGCCCCTCGGGGCAGGAGGAGGATGTGCCACTGGGCGAGGAGAGCCCTGAGGCACTGATGGAGCTGCTGAGTGATCCACACAGCCCCTGGGCCCTGCCGTTGGGCTGCAGCCCCCAGGACCAGCACCTGCGGGATATGGCCATTCAGGCGCCCCAGCTCATCCGCGGCACCCGCATCCTCCAGGTGTTCAGGTCCCTGCGGATCGTCGGCAAGGATGTAAGTGCAGCTGCAAGCTGTGCACATTGGCAGGCAGGGATGGTCTGGTGCCCATAGAGCTACCCATCTCCAGGCTGGAAAACCATGTCTTCCTGCTGAGAGGGAAAACATCCTGGGAAAAACACTGTGTCCCCATCCTGTGGTCTCCCCAGACGCTGCTATTGCAGCTGGGGTACAACTGCTGGCAGCCCTACTTGGTGTGTTGCACTAATCTGTGCTACATGTATGTCACATGGATCAATGCCACGTGTCTGTGTCACCTTGGCCCGCATGACGCGAGGTGGCTCAGGGTCACAGTGGCCAAACACAGCTCTTTGTAGGTGGAGGAAGTCGATGAGGGTCTGTTGCAGTTACAGCACCTGGAGGAGCTCATACTCTGTGCCAACCAGATCAGCAGGATAACCTCGGCCAACCTGCCCCGGACACTGAAGGTGAGTGAGCAGCGCCTTGTGACAGTGGGACGGGGAAAGAGGTCCCATCTGGGAACACTGCACAGGCTGAGCAGCTTGAGGGTATGCCAGGAGCAGCTCATTGCAAAGGGAGTTTGTTGTTCCCTCTGTCCCGGGCAGGTCCTGGAGCTCTGCTGCAACGCTGTGGCTGATCTGCAGGACCTGTGCGCTCAGCCCCCTCCCCAGCTGCAGCACTTGGGGCTGGGATACAACAGGCTGTGTGGCCCTTCGCAGGACAAGTGCCTCACTGCGGTCTTCTGGTAATGCCACAGGCTAGGTGTGGGCTCCTGGAGGGAGGTGGGCAGATGTGAACAGATGCCCTCAAGCCATCAAGGTGGCCTGCATTAAGAAATTACAGCCCTTCAGCAAGGTTGTTTTTTTTTCTGTCTCCGACACCCCATTGGTGCAGAGCGGTCTGCCTCGGTTTGCTGTCTTCTGTCTCACCCTTTGATGTGAGCTTGTTGGGGCAGGGACTGGCTTTGAGTCTGAATGGGGGGATTGCTTGGGCAACATCCTTGTGTCCCTGAGCAGCTTCTTTTTCCCATTCTCTTCCCAAAGCCCCTGGTGGTAGTCTTCCTTGGGGAAGGGCCTAAAGCTTAAGCTGTATCACCGAATGATGCAGTGGGGTGGTTAATGGATACTGAAGAACAAAGGTTTTGAGTTATGGGGCGGACTGGCAATGGACTGCGTGACTCAGGAATTTGGAATTGGCCTCTTGAGATCATACTGTTAGATTCCTCAGTTTGACCCAATTTGTGCCACTGCCGGTTGTTGTGCTGGGGAATCGCGATTTCTGTTTCTTTTCTTGACTCAGGGCAGTAGTGCCCTATCCTCTTACGGATGTTATTTGCCTACCCTTATCGCTGGATTCTCTCCTTTAGGCCAAATCTCATCTCCCTTGACCTGAGCTTTAACAGCTTAACAGATCTGCTGGGGCTGGTCTCCCAGCTGTCCAGTCTGCAGAAGCTCCGTGTCCTGGTGCTCCAAGGGAACCCTCTGGCTCTCATTCCCGCTTACAGAGGCTTCATCGTGGACAGCCTGCCCAAGCTGTCCATCCTCGACGACATCCACATAGGGCCCGATGAGAGGCACCAGTTCCGCGGTTTGGCGAAGCAGCCAGGTGAGCCTTTGCCCTTGAACCTGTCGGTGCTGACCCCATGATTCAGGAGGTGGTTTCATCATGGTTGAGCTAGGAGTCCTCGGGGCTCACTCTGCATCCAGTATTGAATTCCTTCTTGCCTTTCCTCAAAAGAACATCTTTCTCTGAGTGTTTTTACCCCACCAGTACAATGAAGGCAGTGATGCTGCAAACCCAGTGGCAGGCAGGGAGAATCTATTATCTGCTGGCCCTTCTTGATGGCCCCCACTCAATGAATTTATGCGCTGGATGTGCTTTGCTGAGTCAAAAATGTTAACCGGGGAGGCAAAATGACCGAGCCAGATGTTTGCATGGCTTTGGAGTGACCCCATGTGGCTGTGGCTTGTCACAGCATTTGCAAAGGGTGGCAGGGAGGGATGCCAGGTGGTGGGACTCAGCATCCTGGAGGTTTCCACTTGCTCTGTGCCTTCCTTGCTCCACAGCAGGATTGTCTTCCTTTTAGAGCTGATCAGAAGCGAAGCACAAGTGGTTGTGAGCATTGGGAATATCAAGGGAGTTCCCGATCCCAGCGCTCTCCAGGGGCTGGAGGTTGGCTCCGAGGCACCGGTTATCACCTACAGCTACTGTGTGACCTACGAGTTTGTGGAGGGAGAGGAGATGGAGGACGGTGGCAGCACTGAGGTTGGTGCTTAACTGAGCTCCTGAAAGCAATAGGCACTGGCAGGCCACAGCGAGGGGGACTTCGCCTCCAGGCTGCAGAGCGAGACCATTCCTAACGAACCTGTCATGGGCAACAGCAGCGCTAGGGACAGAATTCACGTGTGGCCACATCTGGCAGCACCAGTCTCTGCTGACCACATTCCCTGTCCCTCTCGGGAGTCCAGCGCTGCTCTGCACGTGGGAGTGCATTTCTGGCCCTCCTGCCACTGGCCGCAGCAGACCCCTTCCCTGATGCTGGTGCCACTGTGCAGCTCGCCTTGCTCTGCCCCTTCTCCTGATGACCGGGATGGGCTGGGGAATGGGATTTCAGAGGCAGCACTGTCCCTGGGCCTGATGCAGACACCACCAGGCATGCCCTGCTGAGAGATTCCTCTCTGTTCCAGGTAACAAAAGTCCATCAGAGTCCTGTGGTGGCCACCCTGGATGCAGACAGCTCTGCACGGGACACGGGGGAAACGAAGGGCCAGCAGGAGTCTGCAGCCATGGAGGAGCCCATGGCACATGCTGGTAACGAGGAATTATAAATCCTCTATCCCACTGGTCAGGGCAGATTTATGACTTTTCCAGGAATGTGGTGGCATCAGTGCATCCCTTGCAGCATCAGCTGCAGCTGGGCTGTTACTGAGATTGATGGGTAATGAATTTGCACCAGTCTTGTCCTGGGGGCCCTTCTTGTCCTCAGGAAGAAAAGGTCTATCCTCAAAATGTTTTTATGTCCCTGCACAGCAAAGGTGTTTGTCACCCCTGGAAAGCCCTGGGCAGACACCATTGACTGCAGCTACAGGAAGGAGCACATTGCCAAGGACTTAGTGGGGCTGAAGGGCTACCTGACAGCTGGAACAATCGTCTCCATCGTGGAGGAGAAGGTGAGCGTGTGGCAAGGCTGGATGAAAGGGGCAGGGAGGAGAAATAGCTGCTGGGGGGGGCCAGCAGTGGCATTACACTCCCTCTAGGAGGCAGCCTGGGATGGCGGTGACCACAGGCCAGGTCCTCTCATGTCCCAGTCCCTGTAGTGCCAGCTCCTCTCTCCTGGCAGGTGCTCTCATGGCCTGTTGATGCTAACTCAGAAGAAAATGCAGTAACAAACAGGAAGGCAGAACAGGGGCTAAAGAAGGACAGTGCCAAGGTAGGATGCCAGGAGGGAACAATGTCCAAACACCATCTGAGCTACAATAATAGTGATGGGGGAAGAAGGGACCTTCTCCTGTGCCAGTTTTGGGTGTCAGAGAATGTTCCCTCCATCCCAGACCTCTAGCCAAAGTCCCTCCCTGCTGTGGGAGGAAGGCAGCAGCTGTTTTACACACATCTCAGGCTGGATGCAGAGGTGGACAAGTGGCTGGTACCAGGTTACCTGCTGTCTGATAAAGGGACCCCAACCCTCAGCTGATGCTTGTCCCAATACCGGTGCCCTGCAGGGTCCTGTGCCCAGGGACAAGCAGAAGCAGCAGCAGCAGAAAAAGAAGAAGCCATGTGAACTCCGCAGTGACCCACCCATTCGGAGGACCCTGGGCTCTGGGAGAGTGACCCTGGAGGCCCTGCTGGCCACTGAGGCCCTGGTGGCAACTGTGTGTGACTTTGGGATCCTCATCTCCGAGCAGCCGCTGCAGCCACCAAGTCTGGAGGAGAAGGTGGTAAGGAGCGTGTCCCAGGGCAGGGCGGTGAGGCCGGGCTGCTGGGGATGGGGTTCAGCACATCCTGCCCTGCAGCCTGCCCTGCCCTCACTGGCCCGGGCATCCCCCTGTCCATCCCTCAGCTCCCGTCTCCAAAAAGGGGGGCTGAAATAGCCCTGCTGGAGCACCACCCGCCACTGCTGGCATTGTTATTTAATGTTGGTGTTAGCAGTAAGTACTGCTACTTTCTATGGGCCTATGTTAAAAAAATAGATGAGTTTATTTTTCCTTCCAAGAACATGAAAGCAACCCCTCATGCTTCCTCTGATGCTCTCTCTCTCTCTCTCTCTCTCTCTCTCTCTCTCAGCATGGCAACATGCACCAGCTGTACTGACACACTTTGTTTCCTGGGGTCTCTTCTCTTCTCTGAGCAGCCCCTCTGCTGTGCTCCTGCTTCCTGTCACCCCTTTCTTTTGCTCTTTAAACCCTCGTGACAGAACCCAGGCGGTGATGGCTGTCACAGGACTGAATGCGGGCAGTGAATTTCAACACCGCCTGACTGTGGAAATGTCCCTCTCCACAGGACAGGAAAAAAGGCAAAGACAAGAGCAAAAAACCAAAAGCAGAGAAAGAAAGCCAGGCCAGCCGGAAAACCACAGCGTCTGCCAAAGGTGACAGAGGGCTGGAGCTGTCTGGGCAGAGAGCAGCGTGTGCGGGAGCAAACAGCAGTGGTGCCCAGGCTGCAGGCAGCCGCAGGTCCCCTGCCACCCTGCCAGCCCCGCCGTGCAGGGCGCTTACTCACATCCTGAGCCGCGGGCTGTGAATGCTGCCATTGACGCCACGGGGGCTGTAAGGTCGGGCACACGCCCGGGTACCTCGTTGAGTCGCTGTCTGGATGCACACCGAGGGTGGGCTGGGGGAGCAGCACGCACCCGCCAGCCCCGTGCACCAGGGGAGGGGGGCGAGGAACAGACCCCACCACCGTCACCCATGGAGAGACCACCCCGACCCCTAATGGGCACCCCCTGCTCCCCAGCGCGGAGCTCTTGGTTTGCTCTGTCAGCAGCGTTGCTTAAACCGCTGGAGACAGACCTCAGCCTGCCCCTTGCAGGTTATTTTTCCAGCAACCTTGTTTTGACTGCAAAAAAAGCAGTGCCAGCACGCTGGAGGGGTAATGCAAGAGCAGGAGGAAGTGGGGGAGGGAGGGAGTGCCTCAGGGTGATGCTGAAAAGTTGCTCATGGGTTGAGGAGAGCATGGAACAGGCCAGGCCTCTCTCTCCAGCACTGCTGGGAGCTGCCAGAGGAGCCCTGCGTCCCCGCTCTGGCATCAGATTTAGTCGCTAATTTAACAGTGCAATTAACCCCCTTCCCCAAGAGCTCTGTCTGTTGTTGTGTGCACCCACTGTGAGGTCCCTGTCTGCAGGGAGGGCTTCAGAGCCCTGCAGTCCCAGGCTGTCTGTGCTCAGGGAAGCCTGCCGGCCTTCCAGCTACCCGAAAAGAAGAAACTCCTTGAATTACCGCAGCGTTTGTTCCCCACCACGAGATGCTCATTTGCAATATGTCCTTAGACCTGTGCCGAAGCAGGGAGCTGCTGTCATACGACTTGACTGGTGCTTTTTTCTTCCTTTCCACACCAGTGCCTGTGGTCAGTGTGCATGTAGCAGCTCTTCCCTCTAGCTTGAGCAAGAACAAACCCTTTCTGCTGGAGGTTGTGTGGCCGGGGATGGTATAGGGTGCACAGAAAGCAGCTGCTGACACAGGAAACCCAGAGTGCTCAGAGACTCGAGTTTAGCTTGGTGTTCCCGTCCCCTCTGGCAGGTGGGGGCTGGCCGGCCACCTCCCCAGGCTGCTGCACAGCACCTCCAAGTGCATTTTTCAAAGAATACATAAAAATCCGCTGCCCCCACAGCTTGCTACACCCAGTGGCAGCAGCGTCCCGTGGCAGTGTGCTCTGCCATGACTCATGAGCCACAAGCACACCCGACCGCAGCCGGGGAGCCAAGAAGGGCCGTGGGGGCAGGTGGGCTGCTTGACAGCATCCGCGTGCGTCACCGAACTGCGCTGCGGTCGTTCAGTGCTTGCTTCGGTGCAGCTTGGCTGCCACGTGCCCAGCCCGGCTGTGCTGAGAGCCCCGGGAGCTGAGGCTGATTTGCATCCCTCCGTCGGCAAACGCGCACAAATAATAGGTCCTCTCAGGGAAATTGGGATCCCTTCCAGGCGGCTCAAAGAGGAAAGGCAGCAAGCTTTGTCTCGAGCAAACAATTTGCCCAGACATTGAAGGATGTCTTCGGAAGTAGTCTCACGTAGGTCTCGTTTTGCCCCACACTTGATTTTCCAGGATCCTCGGAATGATTTATGCCTGTGTCTTTCTTTTTTCTTAGAAATTACAGGGCAATTTCACAGCAAAAAGCACAATGCACCCAGATTGATTGCCTGCTTAAAGATGCTTTTTGGGCTTTTTACCCTAATCATATTCAAATGGATTTTCCCTTGGGGCCCGGCAGTCAGTGCTGGCGTGGTGGGCATATCCCCCTTGCACACTGCTGCTTTTAGGGTAATTTATTCTATAAAGACCAAGACTGATTTACTACTTTCCACAGGAAAAAGAAAAAACAAAGACTCTGCTGAACTGGAGGAGGGACGAGGGCTCCAGCCAGTGCCGCTGACAGTTGAATTCCAGATGCAGCTGCTTCAGTGGCCCACGGCGGCCGGTGCTCAGAGCCAGGAGAGCGTGGCCGTGGCGGCGGGGAGGGCTCATTAATGCGCCCGTAGCAAAAGAGCGAGCAACGGAGGTCAGTGAAATAAAACCCGCAGGGATGCCGCATGACTGCTGGTGCAGCTGAGTCGCCAGGGCTGCGAGATGGCCAGGGGGGTCGTGGCGGCCCCCACCGGACTGCTGCGGGCAGAGGGCAGTGCCCAATGCGGGGCTGGTGCACAGGGTGTGGTGTTGGGTGTGCAATGTGTGGTGGTGGGAGGATTGGGGGTGCAACGTGTGGGGGGTGTTGGAGGTGCAGTGTGTAGGGTTGGGGGTGCAATGTGCAGTGTGTGCAGGTGGATTGGGTGCAGTGTGCAGTGTGTAGGGTTGGTGTGCAATGTGCAGTGTGCACGGGGATTGGGGGTGCAACGTGCAGTGTGTGCGGGGGAATT
>VXAA01005931.1:185586-209405 GCA_013399115.1 Anseranas semipalmata
CGGGACGCGGCGCGGCGGCGGCTCCCGGTGAGCGGCGGCGGGGGCTGCGCAGCGAGCGGGGCCGGGCCGGAGGGAGGGATCCGAGCGTGGTCAGCGCGCCCCGGCCGGGCTCTGCCACCGGGGTTGGCTCCGGAGCCCGGCTCCGGCTCCCGTCCTCACCGCCAGCACCGTGCCGCTGCCCCCGCTCTGGATCCGTCGTGGTGAGACCCGAAAAATAATCGCGATGGGAGCGGAGGGGACCGGTCCTTGCGGCTCCGGCTGGGGCGTTCCGCCGGCGCTGAGCGGTTCTGTGTCGGGACCGTGCGCTCCGTCCGCGTCGGGCTGCGGTTGTGGGCGTGGGGGTGCTGGGAGCGGAAAGTGTGAGCCTGCGGGTCTAATTAATAAACGGCTTGTCTTTCTCTAACCGTACAGGGCCTGGATTCTGCACCCGAGATTGCAATGTATCCCAGGATTAAAGACCTTGCACTTTATGCCTTTTCAATCATGCTGCTGGCATGTCTTTTTTACATAAAGAAAGAGGCAAAGTTGGTGACATCGTCAGCAGAACAGAAAGTGGATGTAGCAGATCACAAACCCAAGTCTTTGGTTCTGGGCAACGCTGAACCCACCAAGTGTTTGCCAGACTTGACCCTTGCCAACTCTTCTCTCGCCCTCCCAGAGCTTCACCGTGTCTTCTTAATGTACAAGCACTGCCGGAACTTCTCAGCCCTGCTGAAGCCTTCCAGGTGTAGTAAAGAGACGTTCCTCTTGCTGGCGATCAAGTCTCCCCCGATCAATATAGAGCGGCGGGTGGCAATCAGGAACACGTGGGGGAAGGAGGTCTCCATTGGTGGCAAGCGCATCAGGCTGGTATTCCTTTTAGGGCGCTCAGAGGCCAAAATCCAAGCACAGCCACTGCACCAGCTGCTGGCTTATGAGAGCCAGGAGTTTGACGACATCGTGCAGTGGGATTTTGTTGACAACTTCTTCAACTTGACCCTCAAGGAGCTGCATTTCCTCCGCTGGTTCATGGAGGACTGTCTGCATGCCAGGTTTGTGCTGAAGGGCGATGATGATGTCTTTGTCAACACTTACAATATCGTTGAGTTCCTCCAAGAGTTGGACCCTGAACAGGATCTCTTTGTTGGGGACGTGATCGCCAATGCTCGGCCCATCAGGAACACCAAGGTTAAGTACTTCATTCCAGAGTCCATGTACAGAGCCACCTACTATCCTCTCTATGCAGGTGGAGGGGGCTATGTGATGTCTAGAGTGACGGTGCGCCATCTCCAGAGCACCGCAGAGGACATGGAGCTCTTCCCAATAGATGATGTCTTTGTGGGAATGTGTCTGGCAAAGATGGCGGTGACCCCAAAGAACCATGCTGGCTTTAAGACCTTTGGGATCCAGAGACCTTTCAATCCTTTTGATCCGTGCTTGTACAAAGAACTGATGATTGTGCACAAACTAAACCCAACTGAGATGTGGATCATGTGGACGCTGGTAAAGGACGAGAGCATTAGGTGTGCGGTGTCAGTAACACACACCTCCAGGAGGGGCTGGAAATGAAGCTACTGATGAGCACAGCAGGATTTTGGCTGGTGACAGATACAGGGTACTTAAACTAAAAATCGGGTTGTGGTAGAAATGTGTCCTCTACTAACAGACTGTGCGTGAGCCATAGGGTTTTGTTTTGCAGTCAGTCTTTGTCGGTGGGTTACTGAAGCAGGTGAATCGCCAGGGGAAGGGGACGGGGCTGGTAGCTGGGAGACGCAGTGAGATGTGGCACAGGGGACTCGGCTCGGTTCCTCCCCGGCAGCTCGCAGCTGCCGCAGGTGACGTGAATGAGGGGCCACCTCCAATGGAGGCTCTGCAACACTGAGGCTGGTGTCTGAGTGCCAGCCTAATTCAGGAAAGCTAATGATGACTAATGAGTGATAGAGCGCTTGAAATTACTTCTAACCTTTTTAGTCAAGGCAAGGGGAGAAGAAAGGCCAGTGTATGCTGCTGCGTCCACTGCGGTGCAGCTCCGCAGACCCAGGCCAGCAATCCCCCAGGTCCTATGGGTCAGCAGGAGAAAGGGAATGGAGTGAGGAAAAAAAGCCTTAGAAACGTATTGCCTTAACACAGCACAGTGATCCAAGGGATTGGGCTCCAAGTTAAGCCCTTTGGATTTTACAGAAGGTTATTACAAGTCTACTTGCACTGGAAACTTTTGCACAAACACTTTCTGATTCGGTTTGGAAGGAGAAATATGTCCTGAGTGGTAGTTACGGTCCCAGTGGCTGCAGCTTTTCATGCTGCGTGGGAGGTGTTTGGGGTTTATTTGCTTCATTTGTTTGTTTTTGTAATGTTGGGTATAAATAAAATACAGTTTTGAAAGTGTTTTCACAGGAGTCTTCTTGGGTCTCCTGACGAGAGTTCTAGTTCGCTAGGCAAACTAGAAGCCAAAGGAGGCTGAGGTCTGGTGCTGGATATTTGCATTAAGGAGTCGTGGATATTACAGAGGATGGGGTTATGTGGAAATGGAAACTTGTCACTTCCTCTACTGCGAGCAGCTGCCGTTCTCTGCCCCCCAGTCCAGGCGTGATGCATTGCTACAGAAGCAGTGATTAATCTATCAGTGCTCTGGAGTAACTAATTTGAGTAACAATCAGTCGTGAAGCCAAGACTTGCTGATACTTTTATGAAGCTTCTCAGCTTCAGGGTGTCTTGCAGCAAGATGTGCTGTGTGTGAGCAGGCAGCGACCTGGAAACTTTAGAAAAACGAAAGGGTAGAGAGGAAATAAGTCTGTGATTACAGAAATTAGAGCTGTTTGTTTTTTTGCTGCTGTCTCTTGTGCCAGCTGCCCAATGTTCACTGCCACCAGATGTGAGCTGGAGCATTCAGAGGTGCCCAAGACGTGTTTCCAGGAATTCCTTGTTTGTGCTCCTTAGGGAGACTTAGGAGGACATCCTGAGCATGGGGATGTGACAAGCTCCCGAGGGAGGCTGGCTGCCTGCCCTGCCTGCCTGTGTGGGGTGCAGTTCTGTATGGCCTCAGGCTGAGGGATTCCTGGCATCCTTGTGATTGTATTTTCCTTGCAGCGTTGGCTTTCTAGAGCACCAGCCGTAGGTTGAATTTAGCTCTACTGCGTGACCCAGGCTCTTACGGCATGAGTTGCCACTCTTTTGTGAGTTGTTTCTGTGCTAGATGAGTAGGTGTCTGCCTGCTGCGCTTCCAAGGGTGAGCCTGCGTGTCCATCCTCAGCATACAGCTCTTGTACAAGCTGCTCCTACATCTTCTCACTGCAGTCCTAGCAGTGATTAATTAGCTCTATTAGCTGTACCTGAGAAACTACGTGTAGTTTCAGATTAGTTGGATTTGTAAACAAGGTTGAGTATCAGGCAACAAAACCTGGTTTCTCGGCACTGTTCTCTGGGCACTACTGCTTGTTCCAGAGAAGAGACTGGACAGAGCGGGTTTGGTACGATGTAGACTGCTATGGCAGCATTTTTCTGATCCCCTAGATGATTCCAAATGCAAACTCAGTAGCATCATGTAGAGAGTGATGTCACGGCTGTTGTGGGCTTAAGTGTGTTGGTTAAAAGCCAGTATGAAACTCTTACTTCTTAATGAAAAAGTGGGGCTCTTTTCCACCCCATTTTGGAGGTGCTATGGAGCCACTCAAGTACCTCATTCCCTTTTTGACTTGATTGAACTGACTAATTGCTTCCTGTCACATCTGAAGATTAGATGTGTGGGGGTAGAGCCTGTTATACAGTAAAACAAGAAGTGGGGCAGCGAGGGAGGGTGGGGGCAGGCTCTGAAAGGGGAAGAACGGGCCACTTTCCAGACTCCTGTGTTGATGGTCATCTGTCTTAAGCCATACCCCTGTCATGCAAGCATCTGAGCAGTTATTGCAGCATCTCGACAGAAACACAACCTGTATATGCATTTTGGTCAGTGGCTTGGCAGGAGTTCTTAAACTGCAGCACAGAACAAATTAGAGCAATCTGGTTAAAAGGCTTACCTGAAGTTGCATGTTGCTCTTGAGGGTGTGGTTGTGCTACTGCTACAAACTGTCTCATGATAGTAGGGCTTTCCCAATGCTCCAGCCCAAAGCCATGTTTGGGACCCTCTGACTACTGGCACAACAGACACTGGCATCTTCCTGTGAGCTTTGATTCCAGACTTTGCCTTCCTCCTTGGATACAGCAGCATCCAGTGAGGAGCAGGAGCAAGGAAAGGGTTTTTTTACTATTTAATCTAAATGTATAGTGCTGTGCAGCTGAGATTGCATTTGTTCAAAAGGCAGGCAAAATGAGACAGAGAAAGGCTTATGTTGCAGCTGAAAAAATTTCTAGTCAAGCAGAACTCAGTTTAGTAACAGCAACCTCAACACATGTAGTGCATCTGATGCTAATTTGTAGTGAAAAATCTTATGATTGTGTGCCTTCTTACAAAAACTGATGAATGGGGATTAACTGACTCAAATCAGCAGTGATAAAGTTCTAGTCTATGCTATTCTACAAAGCAATCTCAGCTAAAGTTTATATTGTCTATACAGCTAATACTGCAAATTTCACATTAAGCTGTCAAGTTAGAAAATGAACACAGCGAAAGACACTTGTGGTTTTGAAGCCTGCAGTGAAACATTAAGATTACAAAAAGAGAAAAGTATTTTCCTGAAACTTGTGCTGGAAAGCTTTCAAATATGTAAAACTTAATTCTGTTTACTGCTTTATAAAGTCTGCAGCAGTTGCCACAACTATTCTGTAACCACAGTATCTTGAAAATCAAATCTCCTTTTGCTTCCTGGGGAAGGCAGATGTATTAAAGCAGTGACTCCTGGGTGAGAGGCTGCTGTACTGAACTGCAAAACTTCTCTAGAAGAGCCTGGGTAACTCCATAGGAAGTTTTCAGCTCTATAGCAAATGTTTCACCTAATTGCAATTAAGTGTAATTAGATATAGCTGTCAGACTCAACTTGGTTACAAAAGTCAAAACAAAAACAGCACTTCATCTATGTGAGCATACTTGCAATGAGATGCATTTGCACAGTTTAATAAAGGTGTCTACTAACAGGTACCATTTACTTCACAGGGTTAAAAATAATGACTTTTAAATACACTTCTTTGGCTGATACCTAGTTAGCCTCTATGTTAGAGAGCTCTCAGAAACATATCAAACTATTGGTAGGATCCTCCCAGCAGAGAGACAATTAACAACAAGCTATCCTTGATAGCGATTTTCACATTTGCATAGTTAAACACTTAAATAATTGAATCCATAATTATTACAAACATGGCAGGATAGAAACAAGGTCAAGGCTTTTCAGATTCTTGGAATTGACTCGATTTGTAAAGCAAACATATTTGGGGAAAAAAAAATGAATCACAGGCTTATTTCAGCAGTTTCCCACTATCCACTTAAAAGTTTGGGACCTTGCAATTTCTGATCAATTTCACATATTCTAAGGTGACACTTCAGTTCTTTTCAGTCTTCCCGAAGATAAGGGTCTTCACCTGCATCTGTACTTCCCAAAATACCCTGTGGCAATGAAGACTCCTCTCCTTGAGCTTTTATGAGCTCTTCTGTTTGAGCTTCAGCTAACTTGGTCTCTGCTTTCTGGGACAGCTGTCGCACTTCTTGCACCTGTGATTTCACTAGCTGAATGTGGCTTCGGGCTGTCACCGAGGCTTGATCTGCACCTGAAAAGCAGCCATTTAAATACATTAGGTTAGAGGAGCACTCAGCAAACCTTCAATTAAGGAAGCAACTGTCTATAATTATCACCTGCTTTGCTAAGTGTTTTGATGGCTCTTGGGCTACATTAATGCTGAATGCATTTACTGTTCATTTACCTTAAACAACAATATGCCTACCTTGAGATTTTTGTGCCCCCTTGAATTCTTCCCACCCAAGCAGGTTTCAGGTTTCAGCCAGCATCTGGTCAAACTGATCAGCTTGTGCTGTTGGGTTGGAGAACTAAGCCCAGCCCAGTCATCATATGCCAGGAACTTTAAGTCCTTGTCTTGTCATGGAACATCAACTGGAACGTCTGTGGCACTGCTGAACACAGAAACCCCTGTTCTCCTATGCTCCTACAGATCCCATGTCTTTTTCAACAGTTTCATCAGGAAACCACTCTTACGCAGTTAGGCTGCCCCTGTATATACATCTTTTTCCTCCTCTTCTTCCTCTGCTCCAATAACTTTGCCGATTTGCAATTAGTCAGCCTGTAACTCAATCTCAGAGCTATCAAGTCTCTGCACATTTTGTGGAAGTGTGCACACAGCGAGAAAACAAAATTCGTATCGTTCCTAAGTGAAAGACAAATATTCTCACTCTTTAACAAAAGTGAATCCAGCTAGGGGCACCTCCTGAACCCTAGGCATCCTTACTTCTGTAGCTCCCAGAACCATGTTTGAACACTCCATTTGAAAATAATGCTTCCCTCAAACATTTTCTGGCATGGTTGCTATTGGCTTAAACAGTATATGAAGTTTCCAGGCATAGTTCTCACAACACTTGTACTAGACCTGTAGCCAATAGAAGAATACATGTTCTTAGCACCTCTAAAAACCGGGCACCAGTTCTAAATTGGTACATTAACTGAATTTATATTCTCTGTCTCTCTCAACTCTTCTTATTCAATAAACACTGCCTAAATGTTAAGTGAAAGATTCTCAGTATTTCTGCTTGTGCATACCTGACTGATATGCAGCTTCTGCTGCCATCTCTGAAAGACGTAATGCTGTCATCCAGCTGGATTCCAGCCTTAGGTATTCTTGTTGTTTTGTTGTCATCTAGGAGTAAAATAAAGTATTAATCAACTTGATATAAGAGTATCTGAATGCTCTTCTAAACAGTGCCTTTGTGAAAAGGTAAGCAAGTGAGACGAGAAATTTCTGAGTAGCGTAAACAAAGCAAATTGCTGACTGAAGGGAGATGATTGCTTACGTCAACTCTGGCTCCTATTACCACCTGCCAGACTGCATCTACTTCTTCTGAGTTCATTTTCCCAAGAAGATTTGCGTATTGCTTGTAGAGAGACACCAGTGTATAAATTGCCTGCAAAGGAGTCATTTCACACAATTACAGGAAAATCTATAAATCACTGATGTTGTCTCAGTGTTAACTGGTGTTAATTAGTTACAGAAAACAAGAAAAGAACCTATCTGTATTTAATCCCCAGTATACACAGTGGGTAACAAAATCGTTGAATAGTTCCAAAGGTGCTTTGTTCTTAAGTTTACTGTTAATTTTAAACATGTTGAAAAAACAAAGGCGTACGCTGACTCAAACAGCAGAACTTTGATATTCCAAGAATATGCATCTTTCTGGGCTTTTCAGAATCCAGAGCACATAGCTGCCACTCTGATTTCCTGCTCTGAAAGCCGACTCTTTCCTACTTGTGCTACAGCAATTCCTTGCAGTATCACACAAACACACTTGTACTGCACATGAAAAACAGAAATATGTAAAAGTATACTAGTCCACTGCAATTTTGGAGGTACTGACAAAATTTGTTGTCTGTCTACCATAGGGCTGTGGTAGTATCTCTTTATAAACCTGCCATACTGATGAGGGAAGGAATGCAAATACTCTACTCAGATTAGCACATATATGTAAAATTAAAATTGTATCTTGCTGCTTCAGGCTTAAATATGGCTCATTCCATTCTTCTCAAAAACTCAACTTTATGGACTCAGAAATGGGCACAGAAGGTAAATAAAAATACAGGGTGGCATATCCTATATACTCAATGTGCAGGTATCTTAAAACTGCTCTGAGTTTCTCCAGTCCCAGTTCTGAGACACGGGTCATTTCAGCTTAAGTTCAAGCTCAGAGACACTGTCTGACAAACCTAAAAATAACTTCCACATTTGGTAGGAGAATGATAAGCCCTACTCTACTTTTTCCTACAGACCTGAAATCTTCAGACCTCTGTGCCTCTTTTATAAAAATTCATAAAAACCAAAGTCCGTTTTATGTATTATTTAACAGGTGCAGTTAGTGTCAAATAATTCAGTATTTCTAGTACTGACTTGCTAACAAAGTACGTAATCTCTCAACTCACCTTTGTATACTCTGTCAATGCTTCAATCAATGCATATGTTGTTTGAGAGAGGAGAGTGGAAGTGCTGTCTGTTACCAAAGAAACTGCTCTTTTAATCAAGGCATCGTTACTGAGAGAAGCCGAGTTCTGTTTCTGAAAGACAACAAATTTGCGTGATCTTTACACTGACTTTCATATATGTTATTGGTAACAAATACAGTAAGCAAAAACACAGTTAATTACAAGGCTGGACAGCCTAATTCCTTCTGGTGTTTTGCCTTTCTCTGTAAAACAAGGCAACTTTTTTTTGCGAGATGTTATTGAAAGTAAACGCTGTCTTTCTCATTTCTCTTCCTTAACAACTACGTGGCTTCAACTCCTGTGATCCCTGAGAAGGAATAAGGATGGTACTAAGGTAAGGGTAAATATTAGCTTGTAAAATGCTAAGCAAGTGTTTTTGAGTATTTTGAATATGTAAGTAACTGTTTCTAATGCTCAGGTGCTGTATGTATCTCACTGGTGATACGTTACCTCTATGACTGGGACTGCACACAGGGCCGCTCCCAGCCCCACGCCCACCATCTGGTGCCATCGTCTGCTCCCGCCTGAGAGGCAGTGTCTCCTAACATGAGCCAGAACAGGGAAGCTTTGTCTGGAAACGCAAGAAACAAAGTCAGGCACGGAAACGGCCAGTATGTGGTGTGAAATAGGTATCAGAGGAAAAGAACTTGCAGATGCTGTTCTGGGTGACCTAGGCACCAGGAACCTTCTGTAATACAGCTGCATAATAGTGAATGAGCAAATTTGTTTTAAGTCCTGTTATATTATACATTAATTATAATTGCAAGAAACAAAAGGCAGGCACAGTAGCTAGCACACTGTTAATCCTTTGAGAGAGGAAATGTATCTTGTCTTATCTGGTACTAACATATTGTTAATATTCAATAATATTGAACAACAAGATCTAAAAGGCGGACGGCACGCGCAGGGAAGCAATACGGCCGGTGGCTGCCGGCTGCAAACCAGCGGCACCTGGGGCCTCCTGCTGCCGGTTTTATTCACACCCGGCGGTGCCGGTGGGGTTCGGGCCTGTCGCAGGTCGGCGGCACGGAACCGAGCCGGGAGGCCGCCCCCAGCCCGGCCCGGCAGAGCGCCCCCTGACCGCTACCGCCACCGGGCGCCACTGCGGCCGCGGGGCTCCAACCGAAACGGCCCCGGGCCCCCGCCCCGCCGCGGTACCTGAGGAGGGAGCAGCAGCCCCGGAGCCAGCGGCCGCCGGCGGCCATCTTGGGACTGGACGGTGCGCGGGAAGTGGCGTCACGCGCCACGGCGGGGGCGGGGACCGCGGAGCGGCGCACGCGCAGAGGGCGGGCACGTGGAGGGTGGGGGGGGGAGGGCGCGAGGTGCGGCGCGCGCGTGGCCGTTGGGTAACGGTCGGCGCGTGGCCGTTGTGAGGGGGCGGCCCGGCTGTGAGGCGGCGAGCGGCCCCCGGCACCGCGCTGCGCCTGCCTCCAGCTCCCGCTGGAGCTTGGGCGGTCCCCCCGGTGTGGCCCTGCCCGGAGGCACCTCACGGGGCCCGGCCGGTTCAGCGTGGAGCAGCCCTCAGCCACTGGAGTTCCGCAGGCTCTGCTCCCGCCGCTCTGGTTTATTTCGTCTTTACTTTTAAGAGTACGTGGGACTGCTTTGGTTTGGGTAGTTCCGTGCTAGGGATAATCCCCCGCTTTTCCAGCTCAGGTTTCCTGTGTGCTTACACATGAAGGGCCTTAATCAAGATCAGTTGCATCTATTCTGTTTGAATCTGCCAGAAATTCCTGCCTGTCCTCTGTGAGACTCAGTTTGCCTGTCACAGTTTAGTTTTGGCACAACAGTGCTGTACCTCAGTCACATCTTTCAGCTGACCCCATATTTAAAGTATTTATTGAAAAGCACTGCATGCTCGAGAGTGCCAAATAACAGGCCTATGGATGATGAGGTGTTGGTGCCCTCTCCCAATAAAAGTGTACCTTGTAAAACTGGGGGAAACATTGTGCTGATTTGAAATGTCTTTTTCTAAGATTTATAGAGAAATTACAAATAATTTCTGTATCTCTGCCTTCACACCCTTAATGAGGCAGAGCTAGGCGAGGCAGGACTTGTTTATTTGAGATGTTGGTCACGCTTAAATCGTGTTGCATCCCTCCTTCCACTGCACGCTCTGCAAGCTGCTGTTCTCTAGCCGGGGCGTGGGGTGGGACCCTCGGGGCAAAACTACTGGGAAGCTTTCAGATCTTTCAGGGAACAGGGGCCAGTGTCTAGGAGACCGGAAAAGAATTGGCAAGAGCCACAAAGATCAGAAAGGTGCACGTGTATATATACTTCTTTTTTAAATCTTTTTTTTTTTAATGTAAGAAAATAAGATAATGATTAGGCAGTAACGAAACAAAATGCTTGCAGAGCTGGTGCAGGAGGAAGGGACTGCCATCCTGTGTGCTGAGCAGACGTGTGGGACAAGCTGCACAGTGGAGCCTGATGCTTCCGGCCAGTCTGTGGCTGCAGGAGCAGAATGGGAGCACTCATTTCAGCACCAAGAAGTATGTCGTCCAGCCAGCGAGCAGCAGTGCTCCAACCAGCACAGTGTAGCTGAACAGCACAAAGGCCAGCAGCTCTCTCAGAACCTTGAGGAAGTGGACGGCAAAGGAGTCCGGCATGGTTCGCCCCAGCACCACAGGGCAGGTAAGATGTCTGGAGCTGGCTGCTGCCCTGCTCCTCCACGCTCTGTACGAAGGAAAAGTAAAGGGACGGGATGAGTCCTTCCCAGAAGGATGGTGTGGCTCTGCTGTAGGGAGAAATGGTTGTCTTCTGGAGGGCTAACAGCCACCTATTCTTCTAAGAAAGTTGTTAATTATTGAAGTTTAAGTGTCAGGTTGGACTTGTGTGAGCTTGCTCAGACCTTTCCAAGGTTACCAAGCTGTGCAGTGTTGTAAAGGAGTTTGGGATCTGATCAAAGTCTCCAAATCAGGACTGGTAACTAAGCAAATTAAAATATAGATGCACATGTAGTGGACACTGTTGTGTAGCTAAGCACCAGTGGCCCCCAGTTCAGCTGGATCCCTGTGTCAGTGGCTGTGCATCCAGGAAGCTTCACATGTGAGCATTCGCTGATGGTGCATTACCAGCAGTGTGTTCTGATAAAAGTGGTCAATTCCTCCAAGGAAGCCACCATTAATATTTAATGATATAATTGCATCTAATGGAGATACTGGCACAAACTGAGCCTTTTGTTTAAGAGTAAAGAAAACTCAGGCTTAAATATGTTTGCACAGGCAAATATTTCTATCTATCTCACCTTAAAAATAACCTTTAAATGGGAGACACAGGGTAAGATGTTTTAGAATTCATCTTCTATCTGTATTTTGAAGTTATATGTACACATCACTTTAGAAGTTCCTTGTTTGTAAGTTTAATATAAAATCTGAAATTTCACAAAAGTTGTTGTCTCCTTAGACTTAAAGCTGTAAAGACCTAAGAAGCTCTACCGTCTCCCAGATTCACATGGTCTTTTTAATTTTGGTCAGAACCATGCCTGATCAAAAATATCCCCACTCTTGGTCAAGCACATAAAGGGAATTTAAAAACAGATTTTAGATAAAACTAACCTAAAAGGATTATTTCTCTTTTAAACGGTCTAAAGCCAGTCAAAGTAAATTGAATTCCTGTCCTGCCACTTTGAATATTTTTTAAAAAGCACTTACGATGAAGAGTTCACATTTTGATTAAAATTGTCACTCTTTTGGTCTTATTGAAGAGTCTCAGTTATTTCCTTCTAAGCTCAGGTGCCTGTATGTATTATGGGAGCTATTGCATTTTAAAACCGGCTGTGGTTTCCCAGTTGTTCAGCGTATCAAAGTTTTCTATTTATAGGTTTTACGTGACTTTTAATTTTCTAAAGAAATACAAAGAAATAAACCGCTTACCCAGGTAGTTGATGGGATCTACTTCGTAAAGTTCCCGTTTCTCTCTGGTTTTGTTCTGCAGCTGCCCCTTGAATTTCTGGCTTCTGAAAGGTTCGTACTGTAGTTTGATCCCCTTCTGATCTGCTCATCCGGGAGCCAGGAGTAATGAGGTTGTGTTTGCAGCCCGCACGAGGACTAATGCACTAGGTGTGGTCAGGACCAATTATTATATGACATAGCGCCTTTGCGCTCTGTGCGGCACAGCAGTACAGAGCACTCCAAATAGCTCCCCTTCCCCAGAGAGCTTTTGTCAACGGTATTTTGTGAGTTTAAGCACCATTGCTTTCCTAGTGTTATTGACCAAAACCTGCATTTGTTTAAATATTTTTTTTTCCTCTGACAAAGTACTGTGTCATCTAATGCTTTTTATTCTGCAGTTCAGTTACCTGGAAGGCTGTTGTGCCTCTTCCTCCGCTCTCTGAGAGCCCTGTGCTTCTGTGGGCCATTCAGGGAGCAGGGTGCTTGCATACAGCTGGGGATTGCCCAAGATCAGCAGCACAGTACAGGTTGGGACTGTGCAGACTGAATCAGGCCCTTTTGTCCAGAGTGAGCACTGAAGACAGTGCTGATCGCTACTTCACTGCCCTATTATCTTTACCCTTGCACACCCGAAAAGTCACCCCTACCTTTTAGAGAGCAAGAGCTACAACTCAGTTGCAGCAAGGGGGGAGGAAGGAGGTAAGATACATGTTTATTTTTAGCAAAAGTGCTTTCTGATAATGCTATATGAAAAGTGAAAGTCGTTTGGAGCAGAGGTTGGGTAATGGTTTCTTTTTTTGCTTGTAAACCAGACAAATGCAGACAGCACAGAGAAGGAAGAGTATGTACTGCAAATCAAATCTCTTACCTACAAAGATATTATGATGTAGGAAATGGCCCCTTAATTTAATTAAGCTCTCTTGTTATCAAATTATTACCCGCATGGTCAGCAAGGCCTTAGACAAGCAGAACATAATCAAGCTGCTCAGGAAGCCTGTTAAGTAGTAATTGCTCCTCCAGAGAATCGATCAACGTCAAGATAGCTTTTTGTTGTTGTTGTTGTTGAATAGTTCCAGGAAGAGACTTTGTCTAGTTTGTGTATCCACATGGCTCTTGCTTGTTGGTGGTGTAGGCTACACGCTGCAAAAAATATGCAGCAGTATTGTTGGTAAATTAAAGTTCACTGTATGGCATAACCTACTTTTTGAAATGTTTTGCCCTTAATGCTACTAACACATTTATTGGCCCAAGTGAAAAGGTAAGTAAGCTGTTGGATTTGTGCTTTGTATTCTTTCTTTTATTCACTTGTGTTGGGTCACAAAATAGCCTGATCAGTGCTAGTCATTTCCTTGTGATTAATTTTTGTCTGAAACTCAGTCATAACAGTAAACAATGTGGAAAAATGATTTTTTTTTTTTTTTGCAACACTTCACACATCATTCAGGATAACAGAGCAGAAATGTTTGCTAAGAGAATGATTTAATGTGATTTTTTTAAAGTTGTTTTTAACTGTTTAAAAATGAAGTGCAGTGTGAAACAGAGTCCCCAGTGTTTGCTGTGAAGAGTGTGAGTATAGTGTCAGTGACCAGAGGAAAGGGCTGGGCACAGCAGCCCAGGCTCTGGCACTGGGCAGCTACACAGGCATAGGCAACAGCCCCTGGTCTGCCTTCCCAGCCCCCAGCAATTAGCAGAGCAGAGTCTTCCGGAGCCAGAAGCTGCTGCTTGCATACGTTGGCTCAGCAATGCCAAGGGCCCCAGCCCCCAAGACCATGGAAAATTCCGCTCTACAATTTTGGACTCTGCAACAGCAAGTACCACAATTTATAAACTGAGCGGAGGAAAACAAAAAAGGTATCTGTTTTAAACCTGCTGCTTGCTGGTTCACTGAGGCAGCTATTTTTGGTCTGCATCCCATGTGGGGAGTGCCTGTGTGTGTGTATGTGTTTCTTGAAACATAAGTGTTTGACACTGATGTAATTCATATTCTGGAGTTGCTTTACAGTCAGGTGGGTGTACCTAGGACAAACAAGCCACCTCCCACTGAGCCCTTCAGAGAATGATTGAAGTAAAAGACTTTAGCATTTCTCTCGTCATTTGGATGCAGTTACTTGTAGTTGTAGTCAGTGCTGTTGACATGCATGCGTCTAGTTCAAGATTTATCTGTTGCTGCTTGTGCTAGAGGAAGCTCAGTGAATGTGTTGGCCAAACAGTGTGCAGGAGAGTGGACTTGAACGTGCCCTAGAGGTAGCTAACCATAACAGCGCAGGCTAAGCAGGCCCTGCAGGAGCATTCCTCTGGCTGCCTGAGAGCCATGCGGTTTGTGAAGGGGCACTGAGGATATGCAGCAGCAGAATGGTAGAGAGCCGGTCCAAAAGGAGCCTGCTAGCTCACTGTTTCATTCTGGTACTTTGTGAATTATGTGTTGTTTTTCTTTTGTCCTCAAGATGTATCTGATCCTACACAGTAAAAAAGCTACTGTTTCCCCTTTACAGCAGTTATCTTTCCCTGGTACAATTGGTGTTCAAGGATGTGAGGAAATTTAGCTGCTGTGGCCATGGCCCTTTTGGCTGCCTGTTGATGTGAATGTGGTGGAGCTAGAAGCAGAAGTGCCTCAGCTTTTATCGGAAAGATGAGAGCAGGACCCTCCCCTCCTCCCACAGAATCCTGGGCAGTAAATGCTCAGCCCACAGTGAAAATCTTCATCTAGGTCTGTTCCTCCTCTTGCCCTGCTAAAGCAGATTTCAGTTTCTCCATTTGTAATTGTAAAGTCGCTCTTAATTCCCCAATCACTGCATTGGCAAACTGTAAGGGCTACTTCACAACCTGGGCTGGCGCTGCACATGCCATAGTCAAGCTTCCTCCATACCAGGCAAGGACCTTTCTAGCAAAATTATGTTGCAAATCTTAGCCATGGTAGGAAATGCTAATAGCAAAGAGTTACAGTTTTAAATTTTCTTTTAGTAAAGCGGTGCTCTGATACCGGGGGAAAGAGCACCTTCTGCTGCTTCTTTGTTCTTCCCTATTACTGTTATCACTAATTGCAGTTCTACTCCTGGCCATTGCTACAACGTTGCAAGAGCAGTATCACAAAGTAGTTAAAAAGTACATCACAAAACATCTATTGTGTCAAGTAAGATACAAAGAAGAGGGCTTGCAGGTCTGACAGTGGACAGATGCTAGAAATAGCGCCAAAAGCAGGTCTGAGACAGAGCCTAAGCATGGCCCAGCAAGGAAACATGTCAGCCTGCAGTAACTAGAGCCCATAGAGGGAGTCCAGAGGAAAGGAAATTTAGCAAATATTAGAGGCCCCTCGCTGGAAGCTTTTAAAAGCACAGGTACAGCTGCACACAGTCTGTGACAGGAACAGATCCAGTGCATTGATGGAATTATCAGGCAACAGAGACAGACAGGGAATATTTGTATGAACTCAGGAACAGATGACATCCTGCCTCCTGAGCTTCTTAGGAAGGTAATCGCATTTCCCATTAAAACTAAACTGAAAGAAAAATGGTTACAGTTTGTCAAATAGAAGGACCAGGGCAAATCCCACCCTCCCCTAGCACTTGTTTGCCGATTCAGACCACAAGCAGGGACATCTCTTTCTCCCATTGTTTATTTCATGGTTAATGCCTTTCAGCACTGCTTGTCTACTAGGAAGTTCCACAAACAGTAGGAATACAAGTGCAGAGAGGGATGAGGGGAACTGCATCACAGGCTAGTCTCAGGAGCATGCCACTCTTCTAGAGGCATGTTTCTGGCATTGCTCCTTGAACATGAAAGAGGCTGATGTACCTGTATCACCCAGGGCCACTCAGCTTTACTGTCTCTTGCCACAGACCCTAGAAAGGGGCAGGCTCCAGTTTTTCCATCAAGGACTTGATCCAGCTTGTTCCATTGATCAGTTTTGTGGTGGCAATAACATACTCTGTGCCTCCATCTTCCATTTGAGACAGAAATCTCAGTGCAGCTATTTCTGCATACGTCACACCTCCCAGGAAGAACACCAGAGTGACTCGGTTCTCACCGTGCTGACCTGCATATTCAGAGAAATATACAAGTTGTCTTAATTTATTTTAACATCTCCTATCCATCACCTGTCAGTCAAACTCAAAATTTCCCAAACCTAAAATAAATATAGCTGATTTAGAGAAACCTATTGGGCAGAGTACCAGACTGGGGCCCAGAGATGCAGACTCCACTGCCAACTGTATAGTCTCTTTACAGAATTAGCTTCTGTCTGCTTAGGGTTAATACTAGGAGAGTGATGCTGACCTTCTTTGTAAAGTAATGTTACTTATTGAAATCACAGTGTAAGGGTAGGGTTTATTTTAGTACACTGATGAGAAGTTAAACAAATGTACAACTTTATCGTATTTTCAATACACATGGTGCTGTTCATTAATAGGAGGCTGAATATGTGACTGGAAGTTTTAAAGAGGCCAGAAATCTATCTGTCAAGAACAGGTAGATCTAATACTGTAGTGAGACAGGGAGAGGAGATGGATAGATAGATGCCTGGACTCTGCCAGCCTTGATTTCTGTTTGCCTCATTCCAGCCTAACAGAGATGCATATCACTTTAAAAAGTGGGAAAACAAAACAAAACTTACGCTTTTTCTGAAGGCCAGTAGGTAACTGCTGCCTCTCCTCGAAATGGGGACCCGGCAGCATCTTTAATACCTCCTCTATGCTCCGCCACCCTGGCCGAGCCAGTAGCTGTGCCAGGCGTACGCTCAGTGGTGCGTAGCCACTGTACACGTAGGAGATATCATTGGGGTTCTGCAAGAGAGAGCAGAGTGTGAGCAGCTGCCGAGTGCTACTTCGTGCTGGAAAGCAGCGCCATAAAAATCAAACAAAACTATGAGGGTTTTCCTGCTGCACACAGTCCTGTTTTGTTAGATGTAATCTTCACTGCTGAAGCATCTTTTTACCTGTTCGTTAACATCATCCATCCATAAGCGCAGGGTTTTCCTGATTGTTGGGTAGTTATTCCTACCACTTGTCTGAGGCTTCAGGAGTCCAGCCTTTTCTAAGTTGTTTAAAGTCAATATATGTTCATATCCATAAGTCTGCAAAAAAAAAAAAGAAAGACAAAGGCAAAGATGTTTGTTAGTGTAAAAAAGCTTTTTGGTTAAGATCTCTGTACAGCGTATCCCATTTAGAGTGTTTAAACCATGACAGCAAAACCCATAAGGATATAAACCTCTCTGTACCTTTATGTTGTATAACAGACATATGCACCACCTGTATCACAGCTGTCAGCCCAAACACAAGCCCCCACCCTCTGTCTGTGCACACCAGAAGTCATGCTAAGACTACCCCTGTATAAGATGCATCCATCTAGAACGCAAGTGCTGTACAGTGGAGGCTTTGATGTGGATGTTCTCAGAAATTTATCAACCAAAAAGTTACAGCCCCACCTGGAGAATCTCTCTTTTATAATGGTCCAGAACCTTCTGCTTCAGTCCACTATTGCATACAGATTGCAAGCAAACGAGACGTAAGATCTTGATTAATGGATGTTTTTGAGCAATGCAGTCTTCAATGTAATTGTTAACCTATTAAAAGAAATACATAAGCTGTTAGTCAAAGCCCTGTTAAAGTGACTAGCAGACCTGGAAAGAAAGATCTAGTTTTGCCTAGTGTCTGCAAAATGGCAAGAAAGGGGATGCAGCTGCTGTCCAGGCAGCTCAAAACCATCTGTAAAACAGTGATCCAGCACTGGTTCCACCTAGCATCTTTCTAAAGCACGTTGATTCCACAATCAATAGACAGACTGTGTCTGATGCACTGAAAAAGTTCTGATAATGGTCTTGAATCCTTGCACTGATCCCTCACAGAACATAGTGCCGCTGTACAAGTGAAAGCACCCACTCCACCTGCACCGCAGGCGCTGATAGGTAACGAGCCTGGCAGAGCATACAGTACAGCAGCGTCTCTAAGAAGGTTCAGTGGTGCATGTCACTTGGAAAAGACTTCTGCAAACACGCAAGGCGACACACATGGGAGCTCAACTTTGACACTGGATGGAGCCAGACATCATCCAGATCAGGTGTTCCCTCTCTCTCTCAAAAAAAACAAAATCCCAAACCACAAAACAAATGGAAAAAAAAGAATACAGAAATATATATATGTAATATATATATATTTGAGGAGTTACTAGTTGTCATTATCTACTTACCTTGTCTGTGTCTATTCCAGACATGAACTCCTGTTCCACTGTTAAATTATCAAAGAAATCTTCAGATGCTTTGGGAAAAGAATGAAAAGCAGTACATTAGCAACTGACAGCTTATTTTCTACATTTAACATTTCAGCAGAGATGCACTGGATGGGACAAACCCGATTTTTGTCAAGCTGAATGACTGTCAATCAAATTGTCTTACATCTCGCTACACTCAAATTAGCCTATTCAATGAATACTCACTGGTGATGTCTTTGATGAGTTCTGCAATTGAGGTGTGGTTTGCCAGAGAACTCCTTGCTGCCTGCATGTGTGGCAACTGCGAGACAAACTGCTTAATCTCTCCAACGGTTTTTGCGTGGTGTCTTTCCTAAAGAAATCCATCACTGAGGTTAGGTCTTGTTCAGATTAATTAGCCACCCACCAACTAGATCATTCTATCACGAAAAAGTATTTTACTGTACTCAGTGCAACAGCAGATACTGTTAGAGATGTGCAGCTTTTCAGACAAAATACTTTAAATCTTTATACTAAGATCACAGCATTACCTGTAGCAGCGCTTTGATAGTTAGGAGAAGCAAGTCATAATACAAGGAGCACTGGACTGTTTCCTTCCATTATGCCAATGCTGCCAATCACTTTTCTTCACCTTTGTCTGACCAGCCATCACTAACTGTTCCTCAGTTTCCCTACCAGCAAAACTACCTTCTTCATGCAAAAATGAATTACTTTGCTAGCTGCCAGCAAACATGGAGCTCTAGGCAAATGCAGTCAGAAATGGGGGACATTTCCCCTCAAAGCAGTATTCAGAGGTGCTGAGGAACTGGGCAGGCAGGGTCTGCGTCCCTCTCAAGGAGAAGCCCGCCATTCACTGTACCTGGCTGCAACAATGTCCCAGGTTTTGAGCAATGCTCTGATGAAGCACAATGCAGACTTCAGCTCTCAGAGCAGTCCAGACGTCTGTATTTCATTTGGGCTACTTGCCTCTTGCTGCAACTTAGAATAAAAATAATAATAATTTGACTTGTATATGGAGAATTTAAGCGGGCAAGTGCAGGCAGGAGAGTGATAATGATGAAGCCTGCAATTTAAGAAGTCTTCTGCTACCACTATGCTGCTGTTTCATTATCACCTATTACATCTGACAATTTCTTAAATTCCTTATTTTTTTATTTTTTTAAAAAAGCAACAGGATGAATAATCCATCCTTAGCACCTTCAGCATTAATACCACAGTAACAGACATTTATGAGATGAGGCTAAGCACACACTATTAAGGTACCACTACCTCTTAAATGTGGCAGGAAGGAAGAGGCAAAGGAAATAAACAATACAATCAAACAATGTAACCAGTTCTCTGCAGAATCACTGTGAAGTCTGAAAGCACAGATATGTGATCTAAGTCTCTTTATGAATCATCAACAGGATATTTTCAAACAAAACCACAAACACACCCCACAGCACTCTCCAGCTTTGTCTAAGACAATGTGAGCATGAGTTTACAGGTCGAACCTCCAGAAAGACAACTGGGCCTTCCACATTCCTGTTGTTTTTGATGCCTGCCATAATAATACTGTATGAATGTACATTCTGGAGTTTTATTTCTTAAAGCCCTTTCTCTCCATCCTCAGAGAACACAGAGACAAAAGGATTGTTACCTGTTAACTGAAAGGTCAACAGCAACAAAGTGGAACTGATCAGTATGCTAAAGTTAACCTTTGACCTCTCACAGAGGGAAGCAGCACCTGACTTCTGCAGGCTACACCTGAGAAAAGCTTTTAACAGTGAGGACAGGAAAAGCCCCCGAACAGACAGCTGGCAAGAAGAGAAGATCTACGTTACTGCAGGTTTCTGGAGAGGAAATTTCACCAACACCTACTGAGAACTGCTGAAGTGGAGCTGATCTTGTCCCTGGACAGGGGAGCAGAATGAAGGAGATTCTGAGGACTCTCTGTGTTTTCTCTGGCTGGGGATTAGTCCATGGCAGCAGCTCAAGCTGCCAGTCGCAGCCCCGCTGAACACAGACGGTGTCTGCATCTGATGACAAGAATGCCCGAGGGATGCATGGTTGAATACAGGCCTCACCTCAAAGGCTGCTGAGATGATCTTGGCTTTCTTGCTCAGCACTGACCCCACGGCATTGAAGTTCTTGTCTCGTATTTCAGCATACAGCTCTTCAGCTGAGTTCAGCTGGAGTTTCTTGGGCTCTGTGGGGAGATCTTTGCCACCCTCACCCTGCTTCTTCGGGGCAAACTTCTCAGGAGGGAGTTTCACATATGCTATCAAATGCAGAGAAATAACCCTGATAAGGACTGGAGCTTCACCAGCATAAGTTAAGCAAAGAAGGCTGTGAAACCTATCTCCTTAGCTGGAAAGGGTTCTTGGCAGCAAAGCTAATAAAAATGCCCAAATTACTTAGTATATATATGTTCATTAAAGAGAGTCTCCCTGTACTCACCCAGGGAAGCACTAGGTACCCTGCTTCCAAAGAGGTTTGGAGGCAGCCTTCCAGACATCAGTACAGCATGGGGAGATTAAAACCAATAAATGCCTCTGGAGTTTTCCTTCCTACCTCCCAAAGCGAGGGGGAACACTCTGAATGGCCTTTCATAAACTCATCCCTTTCCCTCTGTGTGACACTGAGGGAGCCATCCAGGCTGGAGGGTGAAGGCATACACTAACACTTCTATGCCCACACTACGTGTTCTGTGTCACCATGTCTGCACCCAGCCAACACCCAAAACACTCACAGTTCAGTAACACGCTTCCTGGGCAAACAAAGGCAGCCAAAGCTGATCTTGATGGGCTCTAGCCTGGGGCTGCTACATCAAGTGTCTGAAACATCCCCAGACTGAGTTCAGGTGAGCGGCTCCCGCATCACTGTCACTCAGTGGAAGAAGAAATCCATTTGACACACTGCAGCCTGCTCTAGCACACCAGAGACATTCCCCTTGCCCCGCAATACTCACTGTTCTGAATTCCATAGATTTCATCAATCAGCCCTTCATACGTCAGCTGCGTAGCTAATGGTGTCAGCAGATCAACATTGCGGTCCAGCAACAAGAGGGTATCAAAGACAGGAAATATCGAGTTCTGGCTTCCAGGGAACTCACGTTTCATCCTGATCATCATATTAGCAACGTGCTGAAAATAAATCATGTTGTCTGGTTATGGTGCAGGCCACAACAGACAGATTTGACTTCTAGGCTGTACAGGCACATGCTTATACAAGTATGGGGTCACAGTCCTGTATAAAGGAAGAGAATGACAAGAGGTACAAACTGGCTGAAAATGGGGGCAGGACAAAAAAAAAAAAAAAGCCCTTTGATGCTACTTTCTGTAGCTCAGCAGGACAGCAACTGGGGCCAAAGCACTGGCTTCTTCTCAAGCCACTCCCTCATTACAACAGGTACCAATTAAACCATAGGTTGATGAGGGAGGGAAAAAAAAAGAGTGAGTCAGTTATAGGGAGAGATGGAAAAGGTAATCATGAGCAGTAGGTTGCACATTTCCAGCTTTATTCAGCCCCTCTGATACCAGAGTGGCTAAGTGGCTAACTCCACAGAAAGAACTGCTGAAAGCACAGAGGCACTGTACCTACGAGCAAAACATATAAAATCAGATAAATCTTCCTGACAGGAAGACTTGTGAAACAGCAAAGATTGTCCTTTTGGCCAGAGATGACAAAAGCCTAATGGCCACGATCCTGAAATTCCAGTATGACAAGAAGAGTACATGGCTGGACTCAAAAACAAACGAACAAAAAACCAACAACAAAAACGAAAACCCCACAGGTGGCATTTAACCAAACGCTTGTTCCAAAGAATGAGATGCATTTTTCAAGCAGCAGTGTTTGCCTTACCCGGGCGCACTCGCCCTTCCCAAAAATCTGAGGGATGGTTCCGTAGAGAGCCTGCAGAGTCATCAGCCCCTTTGCCGCATGGTACAGACTTGTCTGGTCGCTCTCCAAGTAACATTCCTAAACAACAAGGATTCCCGATGGAAGGTGTCGATCCGACACAGCTGCTTCCACAGCAGAACGTGGTCCGCACCAACAGCTTAGAGAAGACGTAGACTGGGAAAAGAACTATGGCCATTGGCAAATATGGACCTTATCTGTGCTGTTATTAAATCAAATCATTTGATCAAACCAATCACTGTAAAGTTTTTGAATCCCATGTGCTATTCCCAGTTTGATGGAGAGAAGTAAGAGAGCCAGAAAGTAACTGCAGCGAATCTCTCCCTCTAATGAGGCCAGTCTGAGAGCACGACACCTCAGCATAGCTGCTGAGAAGCAGCTGCAAGCCCTGGCACATCCTCTTGGTTCTATTAATAAGGCTGAGATGGGCAAAGAAAGCCACTCCAATGTTTCTGTCCCCAAGTGCAGCACTCTGAGAAAACAGGTTATGTGATCTGCAGTGTACAACATTAATCATTGAGCGCGGCTCTTCTGCTGCATATCGATACAAATCGTGCTGTTTTTTTGTAACAACCAAGTATTTTAGGCCTTATGAATGCTTGATTTGTGAAAATAACCCCAGTGTTGGAGGATTAGGATGCAGGTTGGTGTACTGATTGTTTCTCCAGTATTTAGTCAGAAAACCCACTGACAAGTTCAGGCTCAGTTCAGCACTCAGAACCAAGCTGCATTTGCTCTGCAAGGCCTTTTACTGTTTGAGAGCCTCTGTACCTGACACCAGGAGCCAGCATAAAAAATAAAAAGCATTTTTCCTTGAAGATGAGACGAGCACTTACCTTGAATGCGCTCTCGGACTCCATGGACAGCAGGTCTCCATCGAAGGGTATTAAGTCCAGGCTGTACTGCTCTCGGTGGATGAAGGACCCCAGCACGCCCTGCTCCTTCAGCCACTGCTCACAGAGCAGGCTGCGGCGTGGCACGAAGAGGATGTGGAAGTCCCTCTGAGGAGAGCGGCCTCTGTCTTCCCTGGAAGAATCACAGGCAGGAGCACAGCAAACAGTAACTCAGCAGTGCAGAAAACCAGCACAGAGCATGGGCTAAGGGGCACTGAATTTAAACAAAACAGGAATGCTGCACTTGGTTATTATTATCAACTTCCATTCCTAACGTTTTATTTCAGAATATTTTTTACCCAGCCATTTGTGCTCACACCCACACAAGAACGTACATCCTCTTAATGAGGAATGCAGCCTCTGCATTGCCAGCGGAGGTGAAAAATCCCCTCTCCCTTCCCAGGGTGGCTCGTTCCCAGACCGGGGCCCAGAAGTGGCTGCGGAGCAGTTTCAGTGGCTGCACATCGTTCCACATTTTGAGCCCTGACGGGAAAAATCACGTGGCGGTTTCGCACCAGACGCATCACCTCTCTCCGGGAAACCCGGGCAGTTCCCACGAGAACCGCGAGCCAGCCCCTCACAGCCGCTGCCCTCCCGCGGCAGCGGTACCTCAGCACGTTGTCCGTGATTATGTCCATCAGCTCTAGCTTGGGCCTAACGAAGAAAATAATATTCTTGACATCTGCCTGGGGCAGGCGGCCCGGCTTGAGCGTGAACATCTTTTCCACCTCATGTTCCTGCAGCGGGACAAGGGCGTCAGTTAGCTGCGGGCACTTCCTCGGTTCCCAGCGCCGTTTCGCAGTGACGATACCGCCGCCGCCACCACCACC
>VXAA01005931.1:209463-284546 GCA_013399115.1 Anseranas semipalmata
CGCTCCGCTCCCCACCGAGCGCCGGGGCTCCGCTTACCTTGAGGAGCGAGTACTGCGCGATGAGCCCGAACGGCCCGGTGAGGTACTCGTCCCACACGATGGCCTGCCGGAGGGAGGGAGCGANCGGCCCCCCGGCCGCCCTCCCCGCGCCCCGCGGCCCTCACCTTGGAGCCCGCGCACTTGTCGAGGAACTCGCGCAGCTCCCTGCGCCCCGCCTCGCGCAGCGCCGTCAGGTTGACGCGCCCCGAGCTCAGGTGCGCCGCCATCGCCCCCCGCCCGCCCCACGGCGGCGGTCACCTGACCCGCGCCACGTGACAGCCCGGCGGCACAGCACAGCGCCCCCAGGCGGCGGGAGGCCGCGCAGCAGCGAGGCGCAGCCTGCACCCGGCCCGAGCGCAACTGAAGCGTTGGAAAGAAAACACACTTCTTTTCCCAAAATATAACTTTAATAGATATGTCTGTATATACACACACACGCACACACGCTATATAGAAGCTGAAAGAATGGAGGGAAGAAAAAAAAAAAAGGTGTGCCCCACAAACTTTTAGGTGTGCACAGCATACGGGTTTCTTAAAAACCCCACAGCAGCTCTGTTCCTTACCTGCTTCATGAGTTCCTATTTCACACTGCCAGCAAACCGCAGCCCCGGCACTGCCCCCGTGAGCGGTGCCCCGAGCTCGTGGCCGCTGACCAAAACTGTGAGCAGATGAATAAATGAAAATAAAGACAAAACATTTCTCAACCCAGTCCAGTGTCAAAAAACTTAAAAATCTAAATGTACAAATGCAGCCTTAAAATGGTTTAGTGCAAATATGAAAATTAATAGCATAATTTTAAGGTACTTAAATAAGCTTTAATATAACTATAGTGCTTTGTTCCTATACATGTTTTCCCATCAATAGATGCAATAGCATGAGGGCATTTCTTGTTAAGAGTTGAAACAAACCCAGAACCTGGGAAGACATGGCATAAAGTCATTTATTAAATCATTTATTTATATTTCACTTAAGTTTATTAAAGGGAAATAGGATATTTATTAGTGGAGGAGGAAAATATTTATTAATTTACTGATTCTGGAGTGGATGGGCAAAGGGAATGGGAGCGAGGGGGTCAACAAACACTGTCCCTTTTCCTGACATTCAGCACACGCAAATGCTGGTGGTATAAATTGTCCGATCAGTGCGTACAGACAGTCTATCCTCCCGGCCGTGCGTTGCATTAGAAGGTCTCGTCGTCATTGCAGTCGGCTGTCCAGTGGCCAAACATCTCACAGGTGTCGCAGTAGGGGCGTTCCTCCCTCCTGCTGCCGTGGTAAGCGGAGTGGGGAGGCTCCTCCAGCATCTGTGCCTGGGTCGGACAGTCTTCAGTGTCGTGAAGATCAAAGCAGCCACAGATATCGCAGAAGAGACGAGGTTTCTTCTTTGACAGGCTCTCTTCCTCACTGCAAAATCAGCACCATTGCAAGTCAAGCAGGATACTTCTCCCTCATAAAAGAGGAAGGCCTGCTTCCCTGCCCTCCCAATAAGCTATCTCATTATTACTGAAACTAAGGAAATACCACAGCGGTCAATGAAAACATGAAAATATTACAAAAACATTGAAGATCTTCTAACATCTCGACTACCTCACAGTACCCCATATTCCCTTACACTACAATATTTACTAAACAAACTGCTCTGTGTAAATATATGTACAAACAGACATTATTTGAAAAGGAAACACATGTAAACTAGTTTCTCTTTTCCCTTGATAGAAGAGATCTGAACTCACAATTTATAAAATAGGCTTTAGTTCTATTTCTTTGACTGGATCTCCTCATCTCAATGTAGCTAACAGCATCTTAAGAGCAAAGACTCTTCTACTTAACTTGGAAAGGGTCAACCTCAACCAAGACTGACAACAATTGTTACGATACATCAGCATTTGTGATAGGTAAGTACAGAGGATCGGTTTGTACCACCCCGTATACTGTAGTAACGGACCTAAATAGATTCAGTCTCCCTAAACTCATGACAAAGCTGCATGTCTTTCATGACAGCTGAAACCTGGCTGATGAATTGTGCAGCTGACAGAACTGACTGCTACCGACGCTTCCCAGAACACAAGCCAAGGTTGCCCTTTAGGATTTATACCTGTCATAGTTGTTTGTCTCCTCTTCATTGCCGTTGAGGGCTGCTTCACACATTCTTTGTATTTTCAAGTTCAATTCTTCATTTCTCCTTTGCAGATCTACTATCACTGAATTCAGGAAGTCAATCTGTGATATTAAAGAACAAGGACAGTCAGAAGGTTGAGGACTGCACTTCCAGAGAAAGCAAGCAACACAGGAAAGGCCCTCAACATGACATGTGCATTACTTTTTACCCCTGGGTCGTTACATTACAGAAAGCACATGCAGAGACCAAGAGAACGAGGGATGGGAACTGGGAGAAACTTCCCAAAGGACCTCCAGGCTCCTCAGTATGATTTCTGTTCAGGAGCTAGCTAGTTCTGCCCAGCCCATGTGTCTGACAGACATCGGTGGGTCTCAACCCACCACTGACGGTTCAAGCTCTTTTTCTAATGTTACATTTTGAACATAAAAGCCAGCTGTGTAATTCTGATCAGAATTGCATCTCTGTTCCTCTGAACCTGCCGCTCAAGTGGATGCACCGGGGGTGACCAGAGTTGTTCCCAGAGCTACCCTGGAGGCAGCAGCACGACAGCACAGTGTGCCCATAACGGCATCTCCCAAAGCTGGTTTGAGCCACGGTCACAGAAATCAGTACGTCAGCATTGCAGCAGCACTGCTGCTGATAATCAAGTAATGCCTGGCAAATGAACAGTGAATAAAACAAAGGAAGCCAAGAAGTGCAACAAACCTCGTGCTGATTGGAAGAAAGCATTGCCATCAGCAGGTGAATTCAAGGAGGCAAAAAAAAAAAAAAAAAGAGAAAGACAGGTGGTTAGTGTATGTTAATTACACTACTTCTGAGCTCTGTACAGACTATGACCCTACGGAGGACATCTTTTTAATCAATATGACTGACTCCAGTGATCTAACAAGAACTTTTATCGTGGGTAGAAAGTGCTTCTATTCTAACCATGTTTCCTAGGCATTTGTTGTCACAGGCAGCCTGTTGCACAGCAGTTTTTTACATCTTCATTATGATTATCATACTCTTTGATACCATTTTTCCTATATCTGTTACCAAGCATATGCCAACTCAGCAGCTTCCTTGCCCCACTGCTGCCAACCCTCATTCTGAGTAGAGTTCTACAGTTAAAAATATTCAAAAATCAACAATTTCAACTGCAGAAGCTTAGAAGTGACACTGGAACACAGGTAGCCCATTTCTCCCAGATGACAAGCACCAGAGACTCACGTTGGCCACACTTCATCCCTCATTCGTGTCCAAGAAAACTTTGGAAAGAATGGCAAGGAGCAATTTATGAATGTGCTCTGCTGAGCTGTGCCTCACCAACAGGCTGCAGGTCAAAATTTGCTACCCATGGTTTTCCTGCTTGCTTCCTCATGTTCCAGTAACAAACTGTTTTTCCAATATCAGTCATCTCTTGATTCTTAGTATTTCCTGCTGTTAACATTTCCCCTCAGATGCAGGAAGTGACAAAGAGAAATCAAATCTGCCCATTATAATCCTGACTTCCAAAATCTGATAGGAACTGTCTTTTGAAAAATATTTCACTGCCTATAGACACACTGCTGTTTTAGCATGGTGATGTTTCAGATCAAATACCTGCTTCTCTTCTGCACTTTCATCTTGAAGTAGATTAGCAGCAATGTCACCTTTAAAGAGAAACAAAAAGGCAAGGCATAAACATCCGGTAACCTAAAGTATGAAACATACAATGGCTCAGTCAGAGACTGAAATAGTGAAATAGTCTCTAGTCTCCAAAAATTCTTATTCTTACTGCTTTCTAATCGTTCAGTATAAGCTCCAGTGAGGGTGACTTTCAGGGGGGATTTTTTTTTTTTTTTAACCAGTGCATTACAGCAGCATATTCAATGTTGCATTATTTATTGAAATACAAATGTATGTTTAGGTGACAGCTACAGTTCACAAATAAAAGTTTTGGAATGGCTTACACATGTGTCACTTCAAGACAAACTGCACTCCTGCCCCTAGTGTAAATGGGGTTAACTGGTAATATTGGGAGCATTTACTTTTTGCAGCTGGTCAGATTTCCTTCATTCGAGAAAACTTAGGTGTGTCCTACAACAGAAAAGTCACATTTCTCAGGAGGTTTAATTAGTTGAACCTCATTATAACTATGTGTTTTAACAGCTGCAAAAACCTGCAAGATTAAAGTTGAAAGCACAGACACAATAAAGAAGCTTTCTCTTTTACCTGAGGGGCTAGTTACAGTTAATGGCTCACTGTTTTCCTTGAGCTTTTGCTCCAAGTTTTTCACCTTTTCCTCAAGTTTCAACTTATCAGACTCCAGTGACTTAACCACTGACTGTAAGGTTTTTGCAGAAGCGTTTTCTCCACGGAGCACTGTGATCTGTAAGAATTATTTGAGAATGCTTAGGTCTTCCAGAACAAAGTCAAAGCACAGAGGTAACATTCTAAGGGCTAAATAGTCACCACACATATTGCCAGTGCTCACCTAACTTTAGATATCTAAAGATTAAATTCTAAGGTTTAACTATGCTAAATTAATGAAGTAAAATAAATTAGCCAACTCTTCAGTAGCAACCACACAGTCAGACACTTCTAGCTATAGGATTGAGAAGCATCCTGCTTTTCCTCATTTACCTCATTTCTGAGTTTTTCCAGTTCTTCATCCTTCTGTGTGATCAAGGCACTAGTATCACTGATGGATTTTTGTAAAGATGCTCTCTCTTCATCGATTTCTTTTTTTAATGTTGATTCTCTAAAAGAAAGCCAAATACAACCAGAAATCATCTAAGGAATAGGTTAATGTTGTTGCCTAAAGAAGTTTAAATTAATTTCAAGTATTATACTACTTTAAGAAGTTCTCCTTAAAAACAAATGTCAATTCTGTACTTAACTAACATTTTATATCTGCATAAACATTCAGATGTTACAACTGCGGAAACAAAGCAAAAAGTTTACCTAGATAGTACAAGCCAGAATCTGTATATCATCGTATCCATTTGAATTTAAAGAAACAAGTTAATAGACTGGGGAATACAGGATAAACAAACATGTTGCACAATATTCCACAAAACCTAACATCAGAGTTTTGTTACTTCTTGAAAATTATTAACAAGCAACAAAACATACATGCAAAGCTCATTATACAAGTTGTCATGCAAAGCGTTGGTGATGCTGGAAATATCAGCTGGTCCTCACTAATTTCAATAGCATTATTTCCTGAATTAGATACTTTGAGCATTTCTGGGCTTCTAACAACTACGGTTTCCACAGAAAACCAAGTGGGATTTGTTTTACTTCTTGGAAGAAGGTTTTAAAAAGGAATCCTCCAAAGCAGGCACAAACCCCTTCTGTGTACATATGTCCAGGCTTCCTGACTTTTTCAGCTGATCTAATAAAGAGAGATGCCTTCTGCCTACAATACCTGTCCTGCTGGTGACGTTCTCACACTAATGCTAGCAGGTCTTCCTGAGAGGTCACAGGATACACACGGATGAACAATTGTCCTCTGGAGTAAGGACTATCACTACAGAAGTTCCATACAAGCCGAAAGGTTTTTGTTTGTTAAAAAAAAAAAAAAAAAGCTACCAAAAACATTTCTTGCTACTCCAAAATCTGTGTTTACTTATCTAAAGGAGAAGCCTGCTTTTGAGAGCACCAAGCAGTGCCCAGCAGCTGGCTGCCAGCTCTCCAGGCCTCTGAACATGAAGCCAGTTTTCTATGCGATTCCATACATCTCACTTCTGATGATCGCGGTCTCACTGCTGCAGAAATTAGCTGTTTTTCTTCTTACTAGCTCTGAGAGGGCTGATGACAAACTAAGCTGTCTGAATACATACTACACAAAAAGCACGAAGAAGCCAATAATTCAAACAGACCAAATGACATAGCCATTTCATTCAATTAACTATTCAAAACTATGCTCTCTTTGGACCGTTCGAGGGACCAAGAGCAGAACACATCCTTGTGTGACAATATGCAGTAGGAAGGGGATGGCTGATAGGTCCTACTGAAAAGTTTTTATATCCATGGTATCTACAGTTAGTGAGAGCCACGATACCCAGACCATGAAATACGATAAATCTCACCGACTCAAATAAGAAACTCAACAATGAGAGCACAATTACTGTAATTCTTTCATTGTTAAGATTATACTCAGGAATGGAAGCAGCAAGTGGAGAATCTGGGGTTTAGAAAAGCTGATGCAGCTACCAGAAAAGAACCAAGAGGTAGATTTTGGTATATTTTTACAATGACAGAATTAATATAAACAGAAACACACCAAGTTGCTGACTGCACGATCTTGCCTTCAAATACAAGTTATACTCCTGTTAACAAAAAGGGCAATGGCATTTAATAGACCTCCTCGTTATCCTTTGCCAAACCCGATTCAGCAGAACGCTAGAAGCATGACAGCACTCTGTGTTTTTCAGCAGCATTATTTACATGCTCTAGCCTAACCCATGTTTTTAAATGCCTTGCTGAATTGGACCAGAAGCGCAGGGTGGTGGTGAGGGAACGTAACGTCCCAATGTCCCACCAGTGTACAGGACACTGCTGCCTTCTCCGATCCACTGAGCTGCTACCCCACCGTGTACTTAAGGATGGGGAAATGGGAAAGGACATCTGCAAGATGCTGCTCACAAGCTCTCCCCTACCTGAGACTTCGCCCAGGTTTCCCTTTGCTCTGCACACAGCTGTAAAAGGGCAGATGGAAACCCCAGAGACTCATCCCATGCTCAGGAACTTGTTATTAAGCCAATGTTTCCACTTTTTGGTCAGATCCTCATCTGAGAGATCAAGGCCAGACATATGCTTTCTGTACAAATATGGTTAATTTGCCATTTATTGGCCTTGTAAAAAGGAGGCAGAAGCATTCCAGTGGTTGAAAAAGGTAAACAGTTTGTAAGCATATATATTTATATCTACAAATGTAATACAGGAGTCTAGAATACTATAACACAAGGAGAAAGAAACAAGAGAAGAAAAGAGGAGAGAAAACGAGAGGGGGAAAAAGGTGCCTGTATTATAGCATTGTCTTTTTTTCTTTTACAGGGCAGTCTTTCCAGGAACAATCCTTTACAGCTCCAGTTTGAGGCCCTCTAAAATGTACAAACTGGAAAACCTACAAATATAGTCAGTATATGTCACTAATTACTTATACTTAAGTGGGGATCACAGCTCACTTCCAGCACCAGCAGAGAGCCTACCCCACTGATGCTCTCAGGGGGGAAGAAAAAAAAAGTGATCCAGTGAACTTAAACTTTTTCCCTGCCAGTTCATATCCAAAACACCTGCTTGCCAGGAAAAAAAATAAATAAAATGCTGTCAATTCACATACCATTTTAAAATCTCACTTTCAAGAGGAGGTTAAACCACATTGTGAGCACAGCGTGTGGAACTCCTGGGAGACAGAGAGGCTTTTTTGTTTTAACATTGGAAAAAAAAATCACCCAGATTCTTCCCTTACTACAAAAATAAGAAATTCTAAGAATGAAGCAAGTACCTTAACGTGTTACTGGGCAAGCTTTAAAAATGCAAGATAACAAGAACCAAATGTTAGAAACATGGAGTAGAAATGCAAAATACTATAAGGAAGAACTAAATTTGCACCAAGGGGCTTTTTTGTTTTGGTAAAAAATATAGGCTATATTTTATATATATATATGTATATATTGCTGAGTATTTTACAAAACAAAAGCAAGACACCAAGGGACAAAGGCAGCCAAAATATGTACAACAACTTTACTTAAAAAAAAAATTATATATATTATTTATTGTAACGTGGATAGACTTTCTTGAGTCTTACCATTAAAGACACACAGATATAGCAAAGGAAGCAAGGGTAGGAAAGGGAAGAGAGAGGAATGAAATGAGTATTGATAAATAGCGCAAGCTCAAAGACAGTAAGACAGTTAGCAACCCACAATGAACCTAATGAACTGAAGTAACATAGAACCCCCTTAGATTCATAAATATTAATCTCCTGTCACTCCTAGCTGGACTATTGCACAGACAAAGTTGCTAAATTCCTGAGGGTGGAAGGAAGGTGGGAAAGCTACTGCTAGCGATTTGACCTAATTGAAATAAACAGATGTCTCTGTTTCAGTATCTCGAAATCTTAAGACAAAAGGAAGAAGTTATTGCTCATCACCAACCTCAGTGGAATTTGGGAATTAGAGAGACACCTTTTTTATTTAATTAGTTCTTCATTCAGCCTAACTTTTGTTTGTTAGCAAATAAGGTCATATGTTTCCATTTTTTAACCCCTCACGGCCTGCAGTTTGCTTCAATGACATTGACTGTTTCTGCTACTTGTTTTATCCTTTTTGTTGGAGTTTATTCAACACTGTTGAGAAATGTCATTAAGCCAGTCACAAACTTGGGCATCTCAGTGTAACCAACTGAAAGTAAGCACAGGTAGATGTACCTGTGAACCCTGAAAGTAATGTTAAAATTCACTTTAATGATTTCTTATTTATCTAGGCTATTTCAGGCAGCTCACACAGAGTAAAAACAGACATAAGATTAACTGCTAAATATATGTTCAGTGCAGACAAAAAAAATCTAACTCAGGAGAAGGAAACTCGGAGACACACACCTTGCTCTTTGTAGCTTACTACAGAATTTGTATTTTAAAATGTATGCTATGAAACAGAGCTGCTGCAAAGTATTGAACGAACCTTGGGTCCCCATTCACTCCTTCCTTTCCTCAAGGTAAAAGTATCTTTCAGGACTTACACTATTTAAAATAACTCTCAGAACAATTTAACATATATATTTTAAAACTTCTCAATTAATGGGCTATAAACAGCATTCTAAGCTGTCAGTAGTACTAATATCCCCCTTTTTGCTCCCTTCCTCCACATCAAATATGCTGGAGATGATCCTCAGTTTGTGCAAACTTACTAATTACTGTGGATGTCAAACGGTCTTTACACCGGCTAAAGATTACTCTCCTGATCTTCTCCTTCACCTCTTCTTATAAAATAAATGACTTACACTTCTGCTATTACATGCAGCTAAAGACCAAGTGATCCAATTCATAAGGCTGGTTAAAGCTGGAGCTTCAGCTGTTGTCTTGCCTCTCAGTATAACGACTAATTAAACAGTTTCATTCTCTGAGGGTCTTACACAACCTAAAGCTTCCTATGTGCACGCTGTCCTTTAAAAGAAGTGAGAGATATCATAGAGTATGACGCAGCTTCTGCCAAGTAACAAATTATTAGGGAATAAAAATGGACTCAGTGTGTATACCGAGTAGCCAAGGATGGGCACAAATACCAAAGTGCCATTCACTGTTCTTTTTTGCAACCATTGTTAATGCAGGAAATTATAACAGGGTTTTGTTTGTTTTGCCTGGAACACACTGGGTGTCATGGAGAACTGCACCTTTTTCTAAGAATTTATATAATTACCTTTGAAAAGCCTACATTTTTCTGAAAGCATTGTGGTACATAGCCAATTAGCTTTCCCTATAAATAGCAGGAAGACAGTACATTTTGTAACTTGGGACCATTTACTGAATAGCACAGTTTACAAAGGGATGCCCCAGTCATCCAGGACAAACCTCCTGGCATTTAAAAGCAGTGCTGAATGAACTGCAATAACTACTGATACAATGAAATGAGTATCTCAAAACTGTAACAACAACTCATTGAAGGACAAATAACTACTTTTATTATTATTATTTTAAATAACAATCCTTATCATCACTGTATTTTTCCACTATTCCTTAAGAACTTGACTGGTGAGGATCTGTATGTATGGTATTTATCATATTGATGAACAATCCAACATTCCAGAACAAACTAAAATCAAACACTAAACTGGTTACTGAAAACGAAGGGAACTAGTACAATGCAAGAGGTGCATAACTAAAGAGGAAATGGTAAATACTACTTCTTATGATGTTTTTTTCTTATATTAATAATTACATTTTCATTTCACTTTTAATAAAGAAAATGCAGAAGATACCGTCTGTAAGCCCAATCTGTGTAACAACCTCATTACTTTTAACTACAATAAAAGAGAACTGCTTTTTCTTAGCTCTGTTTTTGTATCATGTTTTTTCAATTTTTCTGTAGGACCGTATAGTTCAATACACATCAGAAAGACACTTACCTCTTTTTCATCTCTAATAACTGGTTATTGAGTACTGATCTCTCCTCTTCCAGCTAAAACACAAATACAAAAACACTACAGTTAATACACTAAGGACTATTTCCTTCGTATAATATATCAGAACATCATTATGATCATAAAACAGACATGGGAGAGGCTACAGAACCTAAAAATCCTTAAAGTAATCCATTTTCTTCTAGGACAACACAGGCACACAAACACAAATCGTTCAGTGACCAAGAATATTAGCTAGTGAGGGGTTGTTACTGCTTTAAATAGTACTTTGAGGTCCTGTGCACACAAAAGAGGTGTGAGGCTTAGCACCGCCTTATCCAATACCTCTTGGCCTCATGCACACCAAACAGAACCGCTGTAAGCGTTTTTGTGCCCAGCTGTTAGGTTTAGCTCAGTATCGACGAATTACTGGATTTGTTGTCATTTTGACCTGGATACTTGTACTACTGATCTGTATTGGTTACTGTACCACTATATAGAGAGAAATTATTTATCCCTAAAGCTGTTGGTCTGGTGTCTGTTACTGTATCCCAAACTATGACTCTGCAGGGCCACATTAAGCCCTCACAACTAGCAAGAACTTCAAGTGAAAATAGCACCGCTGCAGGTTCTTGGGGTCTACATTGACAGGCAACCCCAACAACAAAAACCCACCAACCACCCACAACCATAACAACAAAGCCAAAAAGCCCCAGCACAGAAGATACACTGGAGTAACTGAGAACTTCTGAGAATGGTAGAATTAAGTATTTTTCAGGCCAGTTGGTTATTTTTCACCACTCTCCATCCCTTTTCTGTCCCTTCTTCTTGCTCAGTGGCCAACACCAACAAATATTGCCCCAAAGAACTACTAATAGTAGCATCTACCTGTGCCTTGACTTGAACACAATCTGTTTAGATTTTGCAAGCTTTCACTTTTCATCCACAAGGTTAGCAGTAATTATATTTAAAATGGAAACCTCAGAGACCCAGGAACACCAGGAAATAGTCTATTATTGACTAAACACTTTCAGCACTTTGCAGACATTCAGGTTGGGCACAGACAGGCATAGAAAGTGTTGAGCAGTTTCGAGAGCAAAGCAAGTTCAAATGAGAAAGAAGCTTGTCTGCCAGCCTCCAATTCTAGGCTGAATGCAGCTCACCTAGGTAAAATGTCTTCTCTGTATTTTGTGACAACTCACCTTCTCCTTTCATATACTGCGGTGCTGTTAAACCTTCCGGATTTAAGATTAATTAGTACTATTTTGCTGGGGCTTAGACAGACAACTTTATCGATACGAAAAATAAATACTAGAAGGGTGTAGATAGACTTGTATTAAGAAGTATTAAAGAAAATCAAACCCTCTCTCTCAAGGAAACTGACCACAGGACGAGCTGTGTAAGACTGCTGTGCAGCCATTATACCATGGGGGCACAGCCAGTTTTTCCTACAGGTGAGTCAACAACAATTTCACTGGCAGCACAAAGTACATCCCGTTTATGAGAATTTTTGCCTGCTTCCTACACATAGGCAGCCTGTATGAACTCCTTACATCTGTACAGAGTGGTAACCAAAAAAGAAGGAAAAAAGAATATGAAAATTCTGAGAAATGTTTCACTTGTAAATCCCAAAGAGGTATGTGCACACACACTGTTCAGCTGCCTCTGCAGAGCCCTTTCTGGTAACTGTTGTGTGCAGCCCCTCTCCTCCCTCAGACTCACATTGCAATCTTTTGTGCATCACACTTTTCCAGCTGGTTTTCTGGACTACCTTTCCTCTACCAGCATTTGCATTTCCCTGTGGTCATACCGTGCAGGATTAACCTGGCCATGTTCCACAGCCAAACTGCCTCATTTCACCCTGGGCTAGCTCACTTTTCTGGTGTTTATTGTTATTGCAACTGGAGAAAAACTTGCACTGACGTTATTCACCCTTTGCTCCACAGAGGCCACGTCCACAGAGCTCCGAGATGCTCTTTCCAGCCCCACCCCGCACCCTCCTTTCACAGCAGCTTCTTTCAGGAGAAGACTGTGGTGCCTGTTTACCTCAGAAAATCCTTCAGTATCTGTGGAATGCTCCAAGACTGGGAGCACAAACCTTGCATCTCTCATCCTTTTTATTTTCCTGGTTGGTTGAGGAGAGATGAGCGATTTTTGTATAGTGCAAGACAGAAATGGATGCTAAAGAGAGAAAAGTTTAGGAGAGCAGACGTTAAGGGAGTTGTGCAGCTTCTAAACCACCGCTGCAGGTGCACCCAGTCATGGACCAAGCCTTGAGCGGCTCTGTGGTAGAAAGGGCACCCCCTTCTCTCATCAACATTTCTCCAGCAATCTGCTCTCTCATCAGCCGCAGAGCAGACTTCTCACATACCTTTAACAAAAGATGGACCAGCTCAGCTAATAGATAATTCTACAGTTTTTTCCAATGAAATTAAAATGCCTGGGCAGGTCTGAGGGTCTCAAAATACCCCAGTAAATAAATTGAAGCCAGAAATGTTCCCCAAGCTCAGTATCTATCTGACCAGGAATCTTTAACTAATTACAGACAGCTAATTACTTATGAATCAATATAGAAAAACACCCCCAGCATCTTTAGTATACGGCATTTTAACCTTTAGATGTCAGGATAAATCATTCATGAAAGAGTATTCATTAATTTTGCAAAGTGTGTCGTATGCAGCCACAGATTCACTAACCCAATTGACTAACACACTTGCTAGAATTTATGTAGTTACCATAGTGACTGCTCAAAATACTTAAAACATATGCTTGCTACCTTTCTTACTGCATTTTAATAGGCACACACACAGGAACTCAGCCTGAAACACTGCTACAATTCTGTGCTTTCCTCCCTAACGTCCAGTGTTTCGGCAACCACTGCATAAAACGCAGCGGCACAAGCAATCCTGCTCTGTGTTAGACCTCTTCACTGTTAGCAGGGACACTTGTTCTCCTAAATATAATCGAGCAATTCTTCATACCAACATTTTTTCAGTCCCCATAGACAGCCTGAAGCAAGGAAGCCCAAACCATGCTGTAACTTGGCACCTAAATACAGTGTACATTCACCCAAGTGACAGCAAAATATAAGTGTTGGTGGGAAACAGTGAGATTGTGCTAGCCTGAGATAGGGCTCTCAGTGCTAGAATCCTCGAGGCCAGCTAATTTTGCAGCCGTTTCAATAAAAGAACCTGGTTGAATCAAAGGTAGAACAAGTAGACTGTAAGTTTAGGTTAGGTAAGACCTAAAGGGAACATGAAAAAAGTGGTATTCCCAAGGGTAGCAGCAGGTTTCCATCAGACTGAAAATGATGGTTAGTACTTTATGTGCTCCAGATGAGACAGGGAATGCTTTTAGGAGAACATCTGCCTCCAGTCCCAAGGAACCATGAGACACAACAGTTCTAAGCAGATATACTGCTCATTTCATCGGTAAGAACTGAATAATACCGAACTGAGAAGAGCTGTGCTCATTATGTGACACCTGATAGGAAACCTGCATTTTACATGACACCATTTTGCCTTTGTTCCTTTTGCCGTGACAGAATTCCCTCTAGAGGCAAGGCCTCTTCTAGGCTTTTAGGAGGCCATGCAGTTTACTAGACTTAAAGGTGCTGTAGCCCAAATATTACATTTGAGAAATGCAACAGCATTCCCATATTTCCAAGGTTCAAATTTGCAATTTGAAGGTAAACAGACTGTCACTCCATGCTCTAGCAGACCTTCCAAATCCAGTCTATTGGAGCCATCCACTCATGGACAGAAAAGGCCATGGTGCAAGTGAACTGGGAATATTCCAATTTGCAAGATGATTAACTCTCTTTGTGCTTCACAGACTACAGCTCTCCATCCTGGCAATGAGAGGATCCCTGCTGACAGACCCACAGGTAGGCAGGAGGCAGACACCAGGACTTCTTTGCGAGCTCATCTGGAAACCACAGCGGCCACAGAGTGAGACTGCCATCACCACTGCCAGCCTATGCCCTGTGGGCTGCAGGGTCCCTTCCTTCAGGGACTTCCTGAACATCAACTCTGGCTACATATGATAGGCAGAAAGATTTGACCAGTATTGCCAAATTCTTTCAAGTTACAACTCTTTCTGAAAATAACAGGTTGCCTCAAAGATTCTGAAATAATTTAAGAAAACATGTGGGAGTGGGGAGCAGAGCTCCCACTGGCTGTTTAGGATGACAGCATTCTCTTATCACATCACTACTCAGATGCAGCATGAGTCAGTGGTTGAGCCCACACGTCTGGGACTCTTGTTAATCATCTCCAAAGGCTCTTTAGGATGAAGAAGCTCGTGCATTACTCCTAGCAGCAGCCAAAAGGATTTAGAAAGTTGCCAGATCTGTATTTACTCATCCTCGATATTTCAAAGCAGGTACCTTGGGGGAAAAGTCAGCCTCTTGGCTTTAAAAGCATTAGCCTATACTGCAGAATGGAAGACATCTGTTCCACTGCCACTGAGAACAGGCATACCCCTGTTCTGCAGAAGTGCTCTCTCAGAAAGGCAGTATATAAAACCATGTCCCATACACTCTTGCTTTTGGACTGTATCTTCCAAAGATGCCTCCATGGTGTGGCTATCACTGGAACCACTCCACAAGAAATAAAACCACCATATTTAATGGATGTAAATCCAATATCTCTTTTGGCAAGTACCAGTGTTAGAAGCTGTATAACTAAGCCCATACTTTAAGATTCCAACATGTGCAAATGTAATAGTAAAAATAAAGTCTTTTTTTCCCTATAAACTACCACCAGAAGAAAATCTCACATCAATTCTAGTCCTCCAGTATCTGACTGCAACTCTGTTCATGTACATGCACAGTATCAAGTCTAAGCAAGCATACGTGTGCACAGCGCTTTTTATAGACTCCAACCAAGTAGTTTTAAATAGTATTCTGAAAGACATCCTAAATACTCTTTTTTAGTGGGAAGGGAGAGCAGGAATAAGGAGAAGAATTAAACAGATAGATTTCCTTAGTACTGGTTAGATGGAGATTTCATAGTTGTATAACAAAATCACTCTTGACAGAAATAGCAAGTGTCTGTTAATACATTTGGCTAAAGCACATTTAATTTATGCTTATTTCCAAGCCTCCTAAGTATCCTTCACGGGTTACGCAACCTTCTGTTAGCCTGCAGTTCTAACCTCCCAATGCAGGTGGTTTCCAAATTTATTTTAAAACATTCTCAGAACAACTCATCTTTCAATCACAAACATGCAGTGCAACGTCACCCAGACATCAGTGGAAACAGCATGTACAGCACTTTCCCCATAGATCAGGAAACGTTCCAGCCACTCTACCTTCTGATGACTTGTGACTTCGTCCCTGCTTCTGCCCAGCTCCTCGGCAAGTTTCACGTTCTCCTCTTGCAAAGCTGCAAGCTGCTGGGACTTCTGAGCAGCTGCCAGCTTCAGCGCTTCGCTGCGAGGACAGAGAGTGCATTGTTACCATAGGAACGAGAGAGGCAAGGAAAAACTGTGGGAGAGAATCAGCTTCACAGCTTGGAAAAATACATCTAGGTCACGTGTCTAATGGGATCTATAATGAAGGTGACGATCCATACCTCAGATGCACACAGATAGCTTTAGCCCTGAAAGCGGTAGCAGCACAAAACGACTATTTCCTTTTCCTTTAAATGTATCAGACACTAACAAAGACAAGGTAAGTTCAGACTGTTAGTTCTGCATGTTTCCAATGGTTAACAAGTACTTGGGTTCAGAAATATGCCTGATGGTGCGGTTTGACAGGATTGCTGGTGACCTTTATAGCCTAAACTTTCTCAGAAATGAACATGTCCGAGTATTCTGTAGGTAAAACACGAGAATTGTTTAAAAAAAGAAAAAAGCTTACAGTTCCACTTATTTAAATACTCCCTGCAAGGTCTGACACACCAACAACCGAGAATGTGCAAGATCACAGGAGGCAAAACAGGAAAGCATCTACTCTGCTCTTATTATTTTAACAGATTCAAAACTGAAAAGAAGACAAAATGAAATCTGAAGCATAAAAATGGATTTGCAGGTTTCATTAGCCTATATTGCTACCAATACATGTGGTTTCCTTAAAGTAAGTTTATTTTCAACTTATTTTTGAAAAAAATATTTGCACGCTTGCCTGCGACACAAGTGACTAACACAAGTTCTTTAACATTTGACAATGTCTTTAAAAAAAAATGGAAAAGGTACGCTTCATTTCATTAAATGGGAACTTTTATGGCTGGGTTTTGTTTTCATAAAAAGAAGTCTCAGTGCTCCTGTGTGCCAATATTGCCCAGAGTTAAACCCTGACTGGAATATTAAAAATATTTTTATTGCCATGGGAGGTAGAAGAACCTGTAAGTCAGAAACTTATTCAAGCACTTCAAAATACAAGAACTTTATGGTCTGTTATTGGGCACATTTAAACAAAACAAAGTCTGATTTAGAGTTTAGCAAATAATATGATCAAGATTTTCCAACCATTTCTTCAACCTCTGAGCTCTAGCTACACCAATTTTTAGTTATCTAGTCCTTGACCAGTTTCCAACCCAACCCACCTAGACTGGATCAAGCAGGCTAGCTCACATCACTGAACATTGATTCAAATTGTCTTTGTATGAATATACTTGCTGATGCAGGAGCATACCTATTTTTAACCACGATTGTTTGTTGAACTGCAGTACTAACCAGTCTCCTCTTCTTGCTTTTGGCATTAAAGCAGAAATTCAGGGTATTATTAAAAAACACACAAAAAACTGGTTAATTTGTGTGAAACACTCCCCTGTGCTTAGTACCTACAAATTTTAAACTGATAGCTTAAAGTGCACTTGACAGTACACAATACTAAATGAATACACAACATCCAGCTGTTATTTCTGATTTTCATCCTAATTTTCCATGGAAGAAGCAAAGATTACAAAGGAAACCAATTCCATTGTAGTATCTTCCTGCCTTCAAAAGGCCCTGCTCCAGAGGCAGTAGTGTGGCCCTACCTACAGTCACAGCTCCCACAGACAAAATTTCCCCTCTACTCTCCTTCACAAAGGCAAGGGCACCACCTTCATCAACTGACCTCTCAGGGGTGTTCTCACACTACCCTCATTACCACTGATCAAGAAATGCCTATTACCAACCTAGCTCCTTACTCTAATTAAAAAAGGCAACACACAAAATAACTGTGATAATGATCAATTAAAAAAATGAACCAGACCAGCGACCACTTATTCACAATGTCTCATACCACTGATGACTAGAGATCATATTCAGCAATTGTCTCTGACAAAGATTAATCTTAAGCAGAAAAATAAAGAAATAAAAAGCACAATCATCAGGATCATGAGAACACCTTTCAGGACAGAGGATTTTCAAGGAAGTAATTTCTATAAATAACTTCTGCTTGACAAATTATAACCTAATATATTTTGTCTTTCCATGAAATCAGAGCCTGCTAGCCCCGTGCTGTCCTAGCATTAGAGCAACTAGTCTAGAAATTATTATTTTCCTTTGGTATTTCCCATGAGCACAGAGGCAGGCAGGAATTGCAGAATGAAACACCGCTTTTCTCAAACAAAGTTGCTCTCTATACAGGCATGCAGGTTTTTAAAAGCAAACAGTAAAAACTGCCAGTCATAGAGAAACCTAGTATTTATTCTGTGTGCTGATTTCCTTTGTGTCCTGTCTTCACCTCAGAGCAGTGGTAAGGACTGTCACAAAATGACTTATGAAACTAATAATGATAATTAGCTCTTAGCTATTAGTCCAAATTCCAGATTCCAGCTCTCACTCTGCGAGTCAAGAAATTCTTCTCAGAGTGCAGGTGGGAACAGAGACTTGTGATTTAATGCATTACAGCTCTGAAAGGTGGGGGACAGGCAGCTGCTGCAGGATATTGCAGCAATGATTAGGCTGGATTTTTATTCATGGTGGCGCACTAAAAACAATGACATTCCACATACAAATTACTTCATATCAATGCTTTGCAGTTAATTTGTGTACAATGCTGCACATTATTAGCTTGTAGTACATAAGAGGCAGTTTCTCAAATAAAGCATCTCAAATAGTAAGAAATTAACTCTAGTTTTACATAGTTACATATACGGCACTTGTGTGGTACCAGTTAGAAAATAAGTCCATAGCATGGCAGCAGGAAAAAACTGGATAAGGCCAACAATGAAAAATAAAAGCAGAACCAGATTTTCTATAAACAAAGCCTCTTAAAACTAATTAACGTTCCAAGTATACTTGTAATGAAATCCAAACATGATTTCTTTATAATAAAGCTTTTAAAGTAATCTAGTGCCCTCAGGTGGCCGAACTATATACTTCCTCAAATTATTTCAAACAAAGCTTGAAGTGAAGGATTTCTTCAATAGCCTTCAGAAATTCAGGAGCAATATTCTGATTTCAAGTTATATGCATTTCAAACTAGTATTTAATTTGATTTGCCTTATAAGTGAGGATGCTGGAGATGTACTGAAAGACTTTTTTTTTTTTAAACGAAAGATAAAACTAACTACAAAGTAATGGTTTAATAAATTTACATTGAAATACTTACAATTCTTTTCTAAGTTCTTCCACTTTCTTGTTCTCTAGGTTTAGAAGCTCTTTTGATTTAGTAAGTTCCTCTTCATTTTTCAAGTTGTTTTGTTTAAGCATGTCCAACTTAAAGAGGAAAAAAAAATTATTACACTAATGAAACTAACATTTTCAGGTGCAGCACTTGGAAAAGGTATTCAGCAAAATGGAGGAAGTGAGCTGAGCTGTTCCACTTCTTCATCTTTACTCATTAAATTAATTCAGACTGTTCGTACTGAGAAGCATGTGTCTAGCAAAATATGTTGTAAGCCTTTCTGAATTCAAGTCTAGCAGCACAAAGAATTCGATGCCCACTGAAGAGCAGCTTACAATAATCTGATGTATAGACCCTGGTATAAAATGTAAAGCTCCAAAGCACCTCCATTTTAAATGCTATGCAACTCAAAGCATTTTTTTTTTTTTTTTTTAAACTCAACACTTGTTGTTAAAATTAGCTGTTTGCTTTGATATTTATTTGTCTAAGGTAACTGATAAAAAGTTCTTGCTTTACCGTACCTTTATTTCCGAGAAACAGACGGCTGAATGTTGTGCTTGCAACCATAAGTAATCAATTCCTTCCAGAGATCTTGTTGCACAGGTCAAATTGTTGCATATCTATTTACTGAGCTTGCATCTACCACATAAATACCCAAGCTTGTGAACCTTATTTGTTCACATTCAATGACACATTATATTACATAACAGATAATCTTCAGTCACTCTCAAGGCATTACAGGACCCTGTGGTTGCCTTTTTTTTTTTTTTTTTTAAATCCAGAAAGTGAACTCCTGCCATTACTAACGTCACTGCTTTTAATTCTCGAGCCATCATATCTCCTTGGAAATCATTACCGTTTCAGAACAAACTGGGGCATTTAGGTTAGCCCAGCTGCTCACTACCCATTATTACAGGAGCTGCAAAAGATGAAATAGCCATCAAAAAGAGGCCACAGAGCACGCAAGATGTTCAGAAAAGCTGCCAGTTTAATGTTAGACTAAGATACTCTGGGGCCAAAGAGTGTGAAAGAGATTAGTGAGGACATTTTCCCCGCCTTCAAACCCTGCTGTATCACAAAGTGGTGGAAGGACACAGACTGAAGGAACCCTGGAGGAACTGATGTACTTCTTGGACTATAAGTTCTCTGGGACAGCTGTGCCCATGCATTTATTTGTACATTGCACAGGTCAGTGGAATTTGTACTTTATCAGACCTTGCAGCACTTCACCGGAGTGTGAAGCTGCATCCCATACAACCAGGGAACTGAAGCATGATTTTGACTTTTGTTTCACCCCAGAAGCTAACCAAAGAACCTAGAACACAGATTTCACAAATTACATAGACACTGCAAGAAAGATCCAAGTTGCTTACGAACTAGGCAATACTTTTCATATAAAAGCATTTAAATATGATTACTTCATTCTGCAGCTTCTTGTTTGTCTGTCTAGAGCTTTCCAAAGAGGCCAAAGTTTCAATCTTTTCTTTGTGAATGGCATCCTTCTCTTTGGTCACCTTCTCCACAGTCTGTAAAACATCTTCTGCCATTTTGACAGCCTATGTATAAAGCGAGGATGGAGAAGAAGAAAGTATTACCAGTGGGACCTCTGAAAGCAAAAGATTAACCACAGTACTTTATGCACAGCTCCACTGTGGCCAGCTGCTTTCCAATTAAACAAGGACTTCAACTGTGAATTTGCATTCTGAAGCTGTATAAAGTGTAAAACTAAATGGACTCGAGTAGATTCAGTTCCATGCAGAAATCAATCAGAACCCCATGCTTGTGTCACCACTGATGAAGCCCATTTCTTCTTCTTTTTATTTCCTGGATTTCTGTTTACCACCACAGTGATTGCTCTTAAACTTCCAAACATTTTAGACAGTAGTATTTCATAGATATTCACTTCCAACAGACTGTTCTGTTTTCAGAAAATGTGGAATTATAAAAAAAGATAAAAATTTGAAAATAAATTAGAAATTAATTGGGAGATAGAGCCAATTATCACATCATTTTAGTGTTGTTCATTATGCCCTCATAAAATGAAATATTTCACAAGTCTATTAGAATACATAGGTAGGCGTAATACATTCCTACAGGATATCTTGAATCCATTTTGTATTCTAAGTGATTTTATGGGCTTTGAGCCAAAGTGAAATTCAAAATTCAGAATTTGTTGGTGGTGAATACAAAACACTTCTGTGAATAAAAAGAATGCAAGACATGCCAATGTCTTTAACAGGCTGAATATCCTATAATGCAAATTTAAATGGTTCTCCTGCACTGCTTTTTTTTTTTTTTAATGCAATTACATTTGCAGGTGCAGTACATTGTTTTATATTTTTTGAGTAACTCAAATTTGTAGTTTGTTTTAATTCCTACTCTAGCTATTCAGCTGCAAAGTACTCCCACAGAGGAACTGTCCAGTTTCTTCTAGCAGATTCAGAAAACAAAACTTCCTTTTATTCACAGTTTATGTTGTTTTCTTGCAACATTCAGCGACAACATAGGCTTTTATATTTAGAAATAATTTTAAAAGAATTATTATAGTTAAAGTGTCTTTCAGACTTACAGTTACAACTTGAAAATAAACAAGGTAGTATATTGAGAACAAAAGTCCAGCCCGTTTATACTGACATGAAGTGCTGATTGTGCAATGAAGTGCAGAGAGGAAACCATTGAGTTAGTGCTCAGTATTAGTATAACCTTACTTGATCGTTTAACTGTATGTTTCAATACCTCAATTTTTTGCATTACTGTTTGGGCCTGGAGACTCTCAATTTCTCTTAGTTTCAAAGCCAGATCGTTCATCTCCTCCAGCAGCATCTGATTTTTTTCCTCAGAGACCAGCAGTTTGCCTGAGAGGTCTATATTAGTTTGCTCTAAAAGTGCTACTTCTTTGTGCTGTTTGTAATAGTTCTTGGACAATTTCTCCTTCTCTTTTAGAATTTCTTCCTTAATGATGACCAGACCCTTCTGTTCAGCAAGCAAACTTTCATTTTCCTGAAGTAATTTGATGTTCTCCTTCTCTGTCACCTCATGTTTGTGCTGAAGATCATCTAGCATCTTGGAGAGACAGCTGTGCAAGTCCTGGAGCTCTGCTTTTGATGTAGACAAGGAAGTAAAGTTGCTCTTCAGTTGCTCAATTTTGGAAGCAAGCTGCTCTGTCTCTGCACAGAGGATTTCCTTTTCTTTAATTATTTCTTCCAGTTTAGTTTCAGATTTTTCCTTCTCCTGAACCAAACGTTCTTTCTCAGTCAGAAGTTCTTTATTTTTCTCTCTCATGACTTCTATCTCCTTCTCTAAGAAGCTGATGTTGTTTTGAAGCTCCATACGTTCCAACAAAAATGATTCCTTGTCCAGTTTTCTAGCTTCCTTTTCTATGGTTAAGTTTGCTTTCATATTCTCAACCTCTCCGTTTAATTTCTGACACTTATCTTGTAATTCAGTCCTCTCTCTGGTCAGCATTTCTACATTAGCAGAACAGGTCTTGAACGAAGATGGCAGGACCTGCTTGGCATGTGATAAAGCAGACAGTTCATTTTCTAATGTTCTTTTAGCATCCTGGGCCTCTTTCAGAAGATCTGAAAGGTCACGTTTACAGGCTATTAGCTCTTGATTTTCTAGATTCTTCTTATTTAGTTCTTCCTTGAGGGCTTCAATGGAATCTTGGAATGTGGTATTCTCTTGGACCAGAACTCTCTTGGCTGAGATGTTCAGCTCATATTCTCTCTTCATATCAGAAACGACATTTGCAGAAGACTTGTTCTTATCAAGAAGCTCAGAGTATTTTCTCTCCAATTCATTCTTCTCTTGAAGAAGAGCTTCATTGTGCTTTTCAAATTGCAATGACTTACAAAAAACAGATTCCTTTTCCAAGTTCAATTCATTTATTTTCTCAGTAAAGGCTTTCTCAGCAAGCGTAGCATCTGCTGCGGCCTTAGCAAGCTTTTCAGTAATTGCCTTATTTTCATTTAGAAGTTCCTCCTTTTCAGCCAAAAGCCTTCGTTCTGACGAAGAAAGAGCCTCTTTCTCTTGAAGTAACTGAATACGTTCAGAGTTGGATGTCTCTCTTGAGGATTTAATTTCCTCAAGAAGATGAGAGAGACTAGCAAGGGAAGCCTTCAACTCCATATTATCTTTCATCACCTTTTTAAGTTCTTCATGTTCAGTCTCTAGTTCTGTTTGCATCTCTTCTGTTCTCACTTTTAATGACTGGTTTTCACTAACAGTATCGGCTGAACTCTTGCGCAGCTTGTCTATACTTTTAAGGAGCATCTCCTTCTCAGACTGCAGACTCTGACTCATCTGCAATAGATGGTCCATTTCATTTTTTAAGGCTATATGTGTACTTTTAAGATCCAAGTGTTTATCTTGGGCTGAATCTCTCTCTGCAGTCAGAGTTGACACTTCTTGTAGTAGCTCTCTTTGTTCTCTGGCCAGGTCATCATAAGAACTTTTCAGCTTCTGAATGACATCATCTTTCTCTTTAATGACTGCACCATTCTCTTCCAAAAGTTTCTTCTGATAATGCTCCAGTTCTTCCCGTTCCTTGATATGCTTCTGACAAGCCACATCCACAGCATCTTTGCTGGCCTGAAGTTCTTTCAACTGTTGCAGCAAGGTTGACTCTGAAGACCGGAGAGCATTATTTTCTTGAGTTATCATCAGAAGATCTGCCTGTGCTGCCTCTATTTCAGAGAGTAATTTGCTTTTCTCAGAAATTAGTGCTACCTTTTCTGTGCTTTCCTGCTGGCTTTTCACCTCAGCTTCTTCCTTCTGCTTTAGGATTTTTTTGTTTTCTGAATTAAGTTCTTCATTTATTGTCCAAAGCTCTTCTTGGTCTTGTTGTATTAACAACATCTTTGATTCCAACTCTAGAAGTTTTGATAATAACGAATCTCTCTCTAATTTTAAAGTATTCCCCTCCTGTGCCAGAGTCTCTTTTTCTGATATCAAACCCCTCATCTTGTCTGACATTAGTTCAATCTCTTTTCTGGCTGATGCTAACACAGAGCTTAAGGACTAAAGAGATAAAGTCAGGGAGAAGGGAAAACAAATATGATGTCAAGTAGACAAATGAGAAATGTGGATTAAGGGCAAACAGTGCTACTGTAATTTAAGTTTAAAAAAAAAAAAAAAGTATACACTGGCACACAGCCCCTGGGCAAACTCAACTGTTGACAAGACACCAATGATATTTCATTACAAAACACTCACAAGAAAACTTTTTGGTGGTTAAATTAAAAATACCGTGGTTTGAAGGGTCCTCCATATCAGACAATATTGTTTTCAAAACTATTCTCAATTAATTTTCTGAATGAAAATTACTCAGAAAGAAGGGCCACAGAATGATTTAATCAGAATCTAATTAAGTTAAAATGCAGGGAGTTATATTAGATACTGACTTCCAATTCTCAAAGTCACCTTCTACAGCTAATTCTCCCCAAGATACATTGTCATAACCTTTTTAATTCAAAATACTACATCACTGGTGTATCTAAAAGTTAACTTGTGTGCCAATTTATACACTAAACATTTTGCTGAAGCATAGAACAGATTATAGCCAATAACTAATAAGGGATGAAAGTAAGCAGCAATATCATAGAAACAGGAGAAAAAATGAAAATTATTCAAGTCAAGATACATATCAAATAACTGCACGTAACACAAGATCATACTACAGAGCAAAATTTCAAGTGTGTAACACCTTAAAGTGAAATATTTCACAATGCATTTTATTTAAAATTCATGCATTTAAAACATTGAGAATAACATTTGGCTCCAACTTATCGTGCTGAACCAGATATCTATGAACATAAAATGTTAATGTCAAAGAACCATACTTCATGGATTCTTGTGTAATCCAGAGATGACAACAGTTAGCTGTGTATGCTTCACTTCCCTAATCAATATTAATCTGCTCTGGAAAAGTTCAAAACAAACATCATAAAAAGTTACTATAAAATGGTAAAGCCGGGCAAAAAACAAAACAAAACTAAGAGTGATTCACTGAAATACAAAGATTAGAACTTTAAATTACTTGCAAAATAACAAAGTATACATACTTTGGCCTGTTCTGCTTGCTTTTTCAGCTCCTCAGCTTGTGTTTCCAACTCATTGTTTTTCTTTTGTGCAGTTTTCAGTGCCTCTTCTGCATCCAGCAAGTTCTGCTTAAACCCTTTGATATCTGCATCATATTTAGTGATCATCTCAGAAGTTTCTTTTTCATACTTTGCCTGAAGATCCTTATACTGATTTTGGCTAGTCTCGATTTGATTTTTCTGATAGAACATAAAACAGTTAGAACGCATTTAAAGATGCAGTGGTACATTGTGGTAACTATTCTCCAGATAGTTAGCTAATTTTTTTATTTTTATTAAGTTTTTCTTACCATGTCCATTAGTTGATCCTGCATTTTTTTCAGCTCTTCTTGATGAGTCTTGAGAGTTTCTTGCTGACTCTGCTCAGCTTTCAGTGCTGTCTGCTCCACATTTTTCTGAAGCTGAACAGCCTTTTCATTTGCTTTTGTAAGCTCAAGTTGTATTTGCTCCAACTGCCTAAAAAGACCAAGTAAAAGAACATTACTTTTTGCTGACAGCATGACAAGCACAGAGATAAAAGACTCTAAGTTATGCTGAAGTCCTATATTCTGTCCAAACATTTAGAAAGAGATTTAATTATTTAACATATAGGGAATGTTCTGCTAAATTAAATATACACAAGTGGGACCTAGCACTTGCTTGTGTGCAGAGTAACACTGTTGCCAGTTAACTTGCCCCCAGCCCGGGGTTCTGTAAAGATAGAGAACAACTATTCTACACACAACTTTTGTTTGAAAGAAACCACATTTTCTCTCGCTGGTCAAAAAAGAGACCCAAGTATCTCTTCCATATCCAAATAAAACCCTTGTAACCAAATAATTGTGAAGCACAATTATGAAGCAGTATGTTATTAAAATGCTGATTTGCTCTGGACAGTGAGAGGTATATGCTACATAGAATTTTAGAAATTATAAAAGTGAGACTCTCCTCAAATCACTCCGAGGAGACTATTTGGATGAATTTAGTTTGATAGACTAAGTTCACTTGCCACATCAATGTGACACTCTGGAGCATCTTGCTCAGCTCTTTGCAAAGAGATAAAATGAGAAGCACAGAATGCAGAAGTAAAGAATTAATGTGAAAATGTTTTGACAGTGATGGAATACCTTTCTTTTAACCTTAGCTCATCATTCATTTTCGTCAGCTGGGCAGAGCTGTCTCCTGATGACTTCATGATCTCTGCAATATCATTTTCTAGTTTGACTTTAGCTTCAGTCAGTTGTTGTTCTCTCTCTTCTCGCTCCTTCAGTCTCTTCTCCATCACTGAACAAGACAAAGGTTAGTAGTCTTGTCAATTTAAGAGAAAGGGTATGCACAGACTAGCTAGAAGATTGTAAAGAACTATAAACAGGGTAATATTGATGCTACAGACCCTCCAAATTACCTCTCCAAAATTAAAAATTATAATTGGCTTGAACTTTGCACTGTGAGCTGTAGCAGAAGGTTAAGAACAGTTCAGAAATAGTGGTAAAGCAACTGGTCAAGAAATCTTTTTTCTTCAGAAGTGAATCACTTAACTTCAGGCCAAAAGAAGTTGGTAAGAGTCCTACGCATATCAGAGGGAAATCAAGCAATATAATAGGAGAGGCATGCACACCTCACCAATTATTCAGCAGAGCAGTGGAAAACAAACAGTGCAAGCAACATGAAGTTACAGTGAAAAAATCATGGAATCATAGAGTGGTTTGGGTTGGAAGGGACCTTAAAGTCCAACTAGTTCCAACCCCTTGCCATGGGCAGGAACACCTTCCACTAGACCAGGTTGCTCAAAGCCCCATCCAACCTGGCCATGAACACTTCCAGGGATGGGGCATCCTCAACTTCCCTGGGCAGCCTGTTCCTGTGCCTCACCACCCTTATAGTAAAGAATTTCTTAATAATCTAATCTAAATCTACCCTCTTTTAGTTTAAAACCATTCCCCCATGTCCTATCGCTACACCTCCCTGATAAAGAGTCTCTCCCCATCTTTCTTGTAGGCCCCTTTTAAGTACTGGAAGGCTGCTGTAAGGTCTCCCTAGAGCCTTCTTTTCTCTAGGCTGAACAACCCCAACTCTCTCAGCCTGTCTTCACAGGAGATGTGCTCCAGCCCTCTGACCATCTTTGTGGCCTCCTCTGGACCCGCTCTAACAGGTCCAGGTCTGTGTTGTGCAGGGGGCCCCAGCATAATGACTCAGTCCAGGGCAGGCACTGCCACCAAGGGCAACAGCAGCCCTTGGTATGGTTAGAGTCCCAACAATGCCTTGAAAGACTTGCTTACAGAGTACACAGTCATTCTTGATTTCTTTCTAAATTGGTTTTAAATTGAGATGTACAACTAGAAAAATACAGCAAGCCTCCCACCTGTGAGATAAGAAGAAGTAGACAACCAGACTAACATACAATCTTTCTGATGTCCTTGAAAAGAAAATACTATTTATGTGAATTAACTACCTTATGCTTGTAATGCTTCAGTCTGGGCACTAAGTCTTTGTCTGGTACCTGACCATTACCACAGCATGATTTTGTTGGAATGTTAAAGCAAAAATTAACTATGGATTTGGAATACACTCAGCCAGCAAATCTTTTGCCTTACTGCACTGTTTCCTTAACATCATGGTCATCTTGCTCTGTCACTATACACAGTGCCACAAAAGTTGGTTTTGCCTAGAAAAAAGGCTTTCTTTTGATGGCATATGCATTTGTGAAAGCATTACACACTATGTAAGGTACGGCAAGCTGAGCAGGAGGCATAAGAAAGCACAAAGCTGATGCATATTTCAAAATGTTCCATTTTATTACTTCCTTACCAGTCAAATTAGACTTTAGTTGATCCAGTTCTGAAGACATGAGTGAAAACTGCTCTTCTTTTTGGTTTAGTTTTTTTATTGTTTCTATGCAAGTAAAATTTTAAAGACAGAGTTAGTAACTACTTAGATTCAAACAATTCCACCTACTTGCAAGGTATGTTACTCTCGAGAAGAGAGACTGCAAGTAATCCTGTCCTTTACCTAGCTGCTGAAACTGCTGTACTGCCAGGTTTAAATTTGAAAGCACGTGAAAGAAAACACCTTTATTTTGCAGTATAATTTTCTGCAGCTTTTTAGATCTTCGTTTACATTAGTAGCAGACATACCTTGCATAGTTTGTTGAACGTTTTCTGCTTCATCAGCGGCACTAGTAAACTTTTCTTTCTGAAAAATGAACAAAAACATAAGGTAAGGTTTGATGTTAATGGTATAATTCAACCACTGAATTTATATTAGGTATTTTTTCGTGTAGAAAATATTTCAGTTTTCACTCCTATCATAAATAGACCCGAAGTTTTTGAATTACTGTTTAGCATTGATATATTCAGCAACATAACGCAAGATTTTTCCTTTGTCTTGATTGCAAGCAAGTCCCTAAATTTTCAAAATAACTTCTCCATCAGCTAGCATAGCAACAGAACTGCAGCCACAGATTCCAGTGTAGGAGACATGATTTCTGGGTCTCTCAGTGTAAGAAGCTATCCATTTTACTCACAGGATGCACAATGGACTTCTGCAACCCTGTGATCAATCTCATACCAGTGTTTTCCAGCTTTACCAGCAGGAAGAGGTGCTAGACTGTGAAGAAAAGGGAGGATATTGAAGAAGAAAATAACTGAGACTCCTCCATCAGCTTCAAGTATTTACTATGGCCGTGGAAAGATTTTATGACAGGGACAGTAAAACTTAAGCAGCATGTCTTTTTGTTGCTAACTCTAACTAGTTTCTCAGGAGAATCCCACCCATCCACAGGTTACTTACAAACAATTAAACTTGCAAAATGAGAAACCAGGTGAAAAATGTCTTCAAAAATAATTTGCAAGACATTCCTGTAGCAACCATTAATTTATACAACAGTTATAGTGATAAAGGGCCATATGTTCCTTCATGAGTAGTCTAAATTTAAAGCTGCACAATACTTTTGATTTGGCTTAATATTTTATCTGAAATACGTAACGGATGAGTTCTATTTAGACAAACCACCTGATAACACAAATCAGGTGAAATGCTCTTTTCATTCTGAGATGGATCTTATTAGTCATGAACCACTGCCTCCTCTTCATGAAGAAAGTAGCTTTGAGAGACTTTGTTCAGTCACAAATGATCCTCAGAATTCAATTATGCTCTCACCACAAAAACAAAAATCCAAAGGATAAAGTCAAAATTTTTGAGTATTACTCACCAAAATGTGAAGTTCCTTTTCCAAAGAATCTTTAACTTGATTTACTGCACTCAAGTTTTTCTCAAGGTCAAGAAGCTTTTGCTCTTTGCCTTGCAGTTCTTTGGCCAGATTACTAGCCTAACAAAGATGGTCAAATGGAATAAAATAAAATTACAAACATGAATGAAATTAAAAGTTGAATCTGAAAGAAATAACTATAATATTAAAATCATTGTAAGATGCGAAAATGAAAATAAAAAAACTGAAGGAAAAAAAAAGTAATGTGTTAACTGAGTGAAGCTGATTTCCACTGATGACTACATCACAGCACTAATTGGATCTTGGAACATGTTTGAAATAATAATTGAAATTTAGTGATCTTAGAATTAATGATGAAAAAACATTTAATGGCAGACATTTTGGAGTACATCGAAACATTTCAAAATACGGTTACAGCATCAGTCGAATTAGTAGGTTTGGTTCTTTACTGTTTTAATCTTTTGAACCGATAAATTTAGCATTTATGTTTCAACTGACTATTCAGACCAATACACATATGGGGACGACATTTTCCAAAAGGTTCTGTACCACACCCAGGGGGTAGTGCAGAAACCCAGTGTGAACTCAAAAATTGTGCCAAAAATCCACAAAAATCTAGTATCTTGGAACCATCTGTGAAGGATTTAGGAAAGCTGTTTCCAGCTACTTTCCCACTACTTTTATAACTGGAGCTCTAGCTTGTCAGGTCATGCATAGACTGGGGATGTGGGTGAACCCCCCAGATGAAATGAAGTCTTAGCACTTTATTACTAGCTGCAGTAGCAGAACAACCTTCAAGTACTGAATGGCATACTATCAACCTTAAAGAGACATTTCATCGAAAAACAAGAAAAACCTTGGTAAGATATATCAAGCTGCAGTCTGTACTTCAAAAACACTGTGAAAAGGTTCATGACAACACCACTGCATACTCGTGTCTTAAATGAAAGTTCCTCCAGGATCTTTTTTTCTTTTTGTTTCATTTTTTAACAGCATTCTCTTGCCTATTCTATCATCATCTCTGATGAGAGGAAAGGTAGTGAAGATACTAATTCTATCAGCATTTCTCTAGACAGAAGACTGGGAACACAGTATCTCTCTACAGACTGAGCCCCATGTCACTTCATCTGAGTATTTCCAACCTTCCACCAAAGGTTAAAAACTTGTATTTTAAGATGTGTGGGTTCTTCTCCCAAATAAGCCAAACTAACTTTCCATAACATAAAGCTTTCAGCAGAGGCATCCATAATTCTGCAGCAAGAAAGTACAGAAAGACATTTTCTTTCGCTGAGTGGTGCAGACTAAGCACAAAACCTGTTTAGAGATCTGACCCTGTTAACACTTTCTCTACACCTCCTCAGATGGTACTAAGATACATTTCTAATAAAAACAGTTTTTTCTGTGATGAGTTTGCTATAGCAGTTTAGAACAATACAAATGTAAAATAAAAACAAAGTAAAATAAAAGGATGGATGTTGATACAAACCTTGCTACTTCCATCAACCTTTTCAGTCTCTAAATTCTGTATTTGTTTCTCAGCTGCCTCAAGCTGCTTGCTAAGTTTCTGGATTTCCAATTTACCTTCAGAATTGGCTTTCTGAAGTGCAGCAAGGTCCAAAAGCTTTTCTTCAGAAGCTTTGATCTGTTGTGTAAGACTACCAATAACTTTGGTTTGTTCATTGCACTTGGCTTGCAGTACCTCTAGCTCCTTTACCTTTAATTCAGCTTCCTGCAATTTGTTTAAAGTGTCTTCCATTTCTACTAGATGCTGATCTTCCACATTTTCCAGTTTGGTCTTCAGGCTTTCCAGGTTTTGCTCTTTCTCCTCTGTGACTGCCAGCAATCTTGCTTTCAGTGCTTCGATCTCTTTTAAATGATGAGATTTTTCATTTTCCTGCTTCAGTTTTAAATTTGACATTTCATTTTCGTAGTCTAATTTAATCTTCTCAATCTGAGTCTTTAACTCCGCAAATTCTGCTGTCTGAGCCCCTACGCCTTTGCTGAAAGAAACTTTTAGTTCTTCCATTGCTTGCTGATGGGAGGCAATTGCAGATTCCAGCTTTGATTTCCACAGCTCTGTTACATCTGAATTCTCCTTGTTGGCATGATCAAGCTTAGTTTTCAATGATTCATTTTCTTTTGCCATTCTCTCATTTGAAGCTGAAAGTGATTTGATCTCTTTCTGGAGTGCTTCTTCACTGATTTTAAACTTCTCTTTCAGTGAATTCATCTCACTCTGATGTTCTTTGCCAACTGCTGCCATTTTTTCTTGCAAAGAACTTATTTCTTGTAATAATGAAAGAGAAGTATCCACATCATCAATGTGTTTACTAGACTCTAATCTCCCTCGAAGCTCAGCTACTTCCTTCACCCGCAATGCTAGATCTCTTTCTAGTTCCATGATGCGAGATTTTTCTGATACTGTGGCCACCTATGATTAACAGCATTTTAAGAAAAGAAGAAAGAATTATAAAAGATAATATATAGAGACATAGAGACACTTAGACCACAGTGAAAAGAAATTACCAAATGTTGCAAACCAATATCAGTAGTGTATTCTTACCAGTATTTTGGATTATAATACCCCTGAGTTTCATTGCCAACTCCTATTTTTATGGAAGCGCTAAAGAAACCTTAAGTAAAAGAAAATGCTGCTTTTATATGGATGGCTGTGAAACAAGACCAACTGTTATTTCATTTATGTATAAATTATTGCTAAAAAAAAGTACAGATGTCCACATCTTTGTATTTTGTGCATATTACATTCTCCCTAAAGGTGGAATTTATTTAAATTCATTTTTCTGAAGTTATCTAGAAATAACAACTTGCTAAACAACAGCTTACAAACTACGCTTATGTATATTATCAACATTTAACAAAATGTATCTCAGAACCATTTTAAAGCAGACTGAAAAAGACAGGAGAATCCCCAGATCTCTAATTATTAAAATAATTACTTCCAAATTCATCTTATGCCAACTATGAGACTGTCAGAGAAAAATACAAACATATTTTTAGCCTACAAATCCTCTGAAACTCCTTCTATATCCACTGCATTGTTCTCTCTGAAAAAGTGTCCTCACTTTATCTGAGCTTTTCAACAACTGTTGAAGAGACTTCTGGTACGGAAAAACACAAAAAGCCAGCACAATGATTTCTAATTAAGAAATCACTGTTTCAGCCTTCCTATTATACCAGCATCCTGAAAAAGATATTACTTACCTGCAATTACTCTTTAAAAGTACTTACTATAGACTACCTTCTTGGTTTTAAAATATCCATCCCTACCTCCAAGAAGAGCCGTGTGTGTGTGCGTGAATATAAATATGCTTTTAAGAAGGCCATCAATTATATGTATTATGACACATATTCAAATTTATACCGTGATCTAGCCAAAAGATCTAATACTCTGCATCTCCCTAATTATAGAAAGTGTTGGAATAGACAAAGACACATAGAAAGTATTATCTGAAGTGAGCAGTGGATAAATCATCACACAAAAGCAATGGGATTATTAAAAAAGTACAAATACTTAAAAAGACAAATAATTGAATTTTGAGTATCATACAAAAACTGTCAAGTGTTTATTAGCCTACTCTGCTATGGACAGAAATGAGAAAAACGCATAGAACTTTTTCATCCTCTCTGGTGAAGAACGATTTATAAAAAGCGAAAAGTTAAAAAAAATGATCCTGCAGAAAAAAAAAATTCAAGATTCACAAGTAGAGAACTAGCATTCCTTTCCAGCTGAACCCTGTGCTTTGTAAGTTTTAAATATTTGTGATAACCTTTGTCTTTGTTTGGAGAAAGATAACAGTACTAGCTTTTTTCTTCTAACACAAAGAAACAATGTACTAACTATTTATAATGAAATAAATGATTCTGTGATAGAGAAAGTTCACACCTTGTCATGCAGAAAACTTGTCAGTTTGAGAAAAAGGCAGAATAAAATTCATTGCTTCATTATATCAACTGACCGTGAAAGATTTATATTATAAAACATACCACAAAAGAACTGGTACTCATGGTTTATTTCCTTTGCATTGCTCCATACTGAAAATGTATCTGATTCATCACCTCTAGAAGCGGATTTACAGGTTTTCAGTAAGCAGACACCTGATAACTGAGCCTGAACGGTGCCCTGTTAAGTATCTGTTACATTATCTATTACTGGGTATTCGCTGTCTCTTTATAAAGATGCCACATACCAGAAACAATCAACAAGGGCATCTTAAAGTAATATCAATATGCACTTATGTGTAAAGAATTTAGGACAAAAGGCACTTACAAAAAATGGCATATCATTAGGTATGACCTAGATTTCCTTTACATAGCTGGACCTGACAGAAGGGTATGGAAATATTAGTTTCTGGTACTATTTAACAAATGAAGTTATTACTACCGTTTAGTTGATCCTGTCGAAATGCCCAGTAACACTGAGAAAATATTAAGTTCATAATACGTGATTATTAGCAAATTCTTACTACAGCTGTGAGTTCCTTCTTCCCACCTTCTCTTCAGTACCTGTAGTTAGGCTGGATGCCCACAGAATGACCCATGTTTGTAAGTGGTCACTTTGCTCATACAGAGCACAGTTCTGTTATTTGCACAGCGAAGCAACCATCCTCCTCCCAAACCCAGGGACTCTACACCAGCATTAGGCACCCTGTAACACGCGCCTAGCTGTTGGGCTGCGAGGCAATGATCTTTCCTTACCATGTGATATAAACGTTTCACTACTGCATTTCAAATCCAACAGAACTACAGAAGATGTTAAAGCATCCCTTACTCTCGTTTTGTCATTTTGTTCTATTGTAGTCAGTATAAAGGACAAGCACGAACAAGGATATCTTTTTCCTCCCTCTTTCCTACAGTTTCACAGGGATCAGGAAGAAAGTGCTGCAGTACTTCAGCTTCATGGGCAACAGTAGCTGCCTAATGAACCAGTACCTGAGATATTACCTAATACCTTAATACTCTTTAGCCAAAGGAATTGTAATATTCATCAATTTCTTAAATCAACATGAAAAATCTGGACCACTTCTCCTATGCTAATAGATTAACATACATTTAGAAACTTTCTCCCTGGTACACAACAAGAATTTATGCCTTCTGTCTTACCATCCAAAAGTTGAACCTATAGAATATGCCTATCAAACAACACAAAACAAAACAAAAAACTATGTAACTCAGGTTTTAACTACAATATTTGAAAGAGTGCTAGATACTGATTTAGTTTTCAGCACTGAAACAAAACCTGTATTTGTTAGGCAATTATGGATTTAACCAGGAATAGTTAAACCTATATCCTTTTTCTATAAACTGAATAGAAATCTGGCAGTCATCTGTATCTATGCTGTTCTCACACATACTCCCTTAAATGAAGATGTCATCGTCACTGGTACTGTTTTGTCTATCATTTCTTTTTAATTAAATTTAGGACTTTTTGGTGTGAAAATTCAGTTTCGTAGTCTTATAAAGAAAAGCCTAATGGCACGTTCTGAAAGCATGCTTGTTAGATGGGAAAGTATCACTGACCTGGCATTCAATAATCCAAGAACCTCGCTATTGACAATTATTCATAGTTGGTTTTGATCAGAGCATTAGTTGGGAGTGTTTCCTGGATTTGACATTTCATGAATTATTTATCAATTACAAATAATAATAACTAATAATAATAAAAAAAAAAAACGCACCACCAAAAACTGTCATGCCTTTATAGGTGCAAAGGCACCCAGATACAAATCTGAGAAGTACAGCTTTTCATTCTTCTTGGATCTTTACTGTCAAATAAGCCCAGAGACATCACGCAACATTACAGCATAATAGACTTTGCTAAAAGACACATGAAGAGCTGAGGTCAACCACAGCAGTTCTGAGGGCCTTGTTTCAAATAAAATTGAGTACGGTTAGCACCTCCCTAGCAAGAAAAAACTCTCTTCTCTGAGAAACATACTGAAAATCTTAGGAATCAACATCTGCTGAACCTCTGTCTTGGGACAAAGCATAGTCAGTAATATTTTGACAGGCAACAGTATTACTAATGCTACTGGATACCCAAGAAAAGATTGTGTCATGGGTAGAAAAAAAGAACTAAGAAGCCACTGCAAACCTGGATTTAGCAGGCAGTACAACCACTATTTAAGAGCTCAGAAACCCTGCCCCCAAATTGTAAGTTTGTCTTAAAAGCATTGGCAAAGTGGAACTTATTTCTTTTGGACATAATGAACTTTGCTACTTCTGCCACTTTTGACCTGGATTTAAGTATTAATTTTGCACCTTGAAGTCATCTTACCTGAATTCTTCTGAAGAAATGAGTACACATATATGGGCATACACACACACACACCACTGAAGCTCAAAATTAATGCTTATTTTTTAAGAGTGTTCCAGCTACATCTATAGCACGCACTGATCAGGGCAGGAGCAAGGATCTCTTTCAGCACGTGTTACACCCAGCAGGCTGTGTCATCAGAAATCTTCCATAACACAAATCAGTCTTGTTATTTAAATAGTGAAAACCATTACCCTAGTGTCTTCTAACTCCCTCTGGAGTTTGTCAGCTTTGGTCTTTTCAAAGAGCAGGCTCTGTTCAAGCTCCTTAATGCGGGCATGCTCCAGTTTGGTCTGCGTCTGTTAGTGAAAAGGGAAAGGAAGAGAACACAACGGTGCCACCATCACATGCCAGCACACAAGGAGGGAGCCACATGCAGGCCGTGCTGCCAGAATCTTCTATCAATGATGAGCAGAGAAGATGCAGTGGATAAAATGAACAGGGAAATGCTATGCATGAGAAAGATGGACTGAAAGTGTAAATAGACTGATGTGTAAAAAAAATATATAAAATAAATCACAAACGAAGAAACATGAACAAAAAAGTTTCATGCAGCCAAGTAGAAGTTATTTATCAGTACATGAAGTTTTCAGCACAGATTAGAACAGTTATGAAAAAGTATATATAAATATATATATATATCCACCTGTTCTAAGAGGATGATATGTCCCTTTCCTTGTCATCCCACTAACCTTTTTCTTTAACGCATTGGGCTTTTTTTTCAAATGCTTTAATTATGAACCAGGGGATGAAAATTCACCCCTGAAGCTCATGCAACAAATCTAAGCTTTTTTTTTTTTTTTTTTTTAGAGCAATAGTAGCTGCATCTCATGTCTTAGCCATAAAAATCCTTTTGGTCAAGAACTGGGAACATTAAGGTTCTTTGTCACTAGGGTATGAATTATTTGAATACAAAATAGAAAGAGCATGGTTGCCTGTAACTGCAGAACCCTCCTAACTTATCCCTCTCCTCCTCTTCCAGAAATGAGGCAAGCAACAAATAAGATTCTCCAAAACCAAATAAAACTTGTAACTAAATAAGCTGGCACCTCCTGCCTTTTGGTTAAAAAAAGGGGTAGAATTTTTTTTTTTTTTTTTAAGCAAGAACACAGAATATCAGGAAGCTTGATACCTAGGCTACAAGATACTCCAAGAAGCCCACAAGAGAGCTTGAAATTTGAGAGATGCAAGTAAAGTCCAGCAGTTAGTTCAAATCTGACCTGCGCCACTGAAGTGGGGAAAAGGGAGGGGGAATAGGAAGAAGTAATGTAGAGTTAAGAACCTGGTGCCATGCTTATTTCTGAAATGCTGTAATCCAAGATTTGTGTCAATCTTGACTGGTCACTGTTAGTTTAAATGTACGAAACAATCCAAACAAAAAGGATTCTGAAAGTGTATTGTTGCTTCACGTGTCTTTTCTAAAAAAGGGCAGCTTCAGGAGCTTGCCCACATCAAGAGTAAGACGGATCTCCAGAAAAAGACTGAATGAAGTTCTGTCTGGTTGTGTTAAGATGTGTTTAAGAGCCCAAGAAGTTGCATCCATCAGCCTTGATGAAAGTTCTCTAGCTGCAGCAGTTACTTTACTACAGAACAAAGCAACACAGTAATCCCCAAGCCTTATGAACTGCTATTGGTAGAGGGGAGTCCTGCAACCTGAAAAGCTACCCATCGAAGGCTGGGTTGAAAGAATCCAAAAGGAAGGAAGAGCGTGAATAATTCCAAAGCCACACTGCTGCCAAACCCACAGTGCAGCGGTGTGCGCACAGCTGGCAGGACGCTGCTGCTTCTCTGATCTTTGTAATATGCTATTTAAAAATCCCTACAGAACCATGTTATTTATAGAGGGACAAGCTGATTAGTACTGCCTCCAAACCAGCCACAGCAGTTAAAGATCCTGTGCAGTCTCTGCAGAGAAAGTCAGATAGGGATGAGACTCTTGTTTTGCTTCAGGCTTGTTCTCCTCTAATCACAGTATTCCTTCTGACAGCATCAAGTTATCTTCCTCTCCCAAAACACGTAGACATCTAGTGGTTTCAAACAGTTTTTTAAACATTTTTCCAGCTGAAAAAAGTTGGCTGTTTTACTATGCAGTTACCAGGTCTAAAATACTAAAAGCCGCAAACACTAAAACTTGCTTCTTAGATTTGTTCTGCTTTTGGTATTCCATAGCAGATTTGTTTCTCTATCAGTGGAAGATATTCAGCGTATATGAGAAAAAAAAAACAAAAACCATGAGAATATAAGTTATTGTTTTTTTGTCTCCCACAGCCTTTGAAACTGAACTAAATATTCTAAGAGAAATGACTATTTTTAAAAGTGGCTATAATTCAGTCCCCTCTCTGAGACTGATTAGTATTACTTCTGTTCCACAACAAAACTATGTCTGAAAACTAATCTATTTTAAAAAATTGAATATTCATGCCTTTCTTGCTCTAATTCCCAACAGGGGTTTATTAGAAAAGAAGCCCCAAACCTAACAGCTGCAGAATTCTCCTTGCATCACTTTGCAAAATATGCAATCTTAAGATTTTCTATACTATACACAAAAAACAAAATACTTTGATCATCAATTTTATTGACATTGCTTTAATACTGCAAAGATCAGATATATCATTGATTACCAATTTTTTAAATCCCACCTCTTATATATTACAAAGAAGAATAAAATCCTACCAAAAGAAAATAAAAATTCAAAAAACAAACAAAAAATCAAATACCAAACCAAATGAAAAAAACGAAACAAATAAACCTCCAGAGATCTTTGCTGGACACTCTCTCCCCATTTAGTAGATGAAGATTTGTTCTTTCAACAAGTTTGATTTCCAAGGGACAGCCTCCAGTTTTCCCAAGGCAAAAATCACCATTTGAATCAGTAAAACTACTAACTATTTAAAGAGAAATGTCTAAAGGATTATGTTCCCCTTTGAGGAAACCCAGACAGTAAACTGACAAGAGCAGAATACTATAAAAAGAGGAAAAGAATTTGATTGTAAACCTCAAACTGGATGGAAAAGAAAAACGGAAAAAAAAACAAAAACAAAAACAAAATCAAACAATAAAAAAAACATCTTCCCCTTTTCCAAAGCTTCACCTTTAGATTAAGAGAGAGGGAAATGGGACAAGCCTTCCTCTGGCTTGAACCTCTGGCTTGAATTAAAGAATTCCACTCAAAACGTCAGAAAGCAGTCATCAGCTATTTTCATCATTTATATATTCTAGCTACTCTTTCACTTCGAAATAAACCTTCAGTTAAGTTCTCCATCTACAGGTCAAACTGTGAAATTGTGCTGAAGCCATAAAAGCTGATAATCAATTCTAGGATAGGGGCAAGAAGACCTTCAGTTCCTTGGTGCTGGGATAACAATCACAGAACATGGCTGAGATTATGAAGTATTATCGTGGAAACTAAGTAATCACCCACTTCTCTTCTGAGCGTGAAGAGGTCCATTTTCATGGAGAAATTAGAACAGGGAAATCAGGAGTAAAGATAGGATTAAACAAGGAGTGCACAAAACAAGAGAAAGGAAGGGCACATGCAGATTTACTTCTAACACACCGTGAGCCTGATTGGAAGAATAGAGGAGACCCGGATCGCTGAAGTAGCTTCGCAAAAGGAACACCTAAGAACGCACAGCAGGAAACCAGTTTTAGTCTCGAGAACTTCCTATCTTGGCTGGGGATGCAGCAGAGGAGGCAGCCTGTGATAATTTTTCTTAAATCCAATCAAAGAGAGGGCTTTTAAATTCCACTATTCTGAGCTATGGAAGCAAGAGGGCTGCTTTAATGTCTTGTAAGGCAACTTATGTTATCCAGTCACATACACTTTTCCTGCAGGAAGATATAGTAAAACAGACAGCTTTGCATACTAGTTTTTAAGATGTTTTAATCATCTCTCCCCTTAGCTTTTTATGAACAACAACAAAAAAAAAATCAGGGGAGGTAGGGAACATACCATTTTTTTCCCTCAGAAAAATTAATTGGCTAATTGCAAACAGCATCTATTGAACAGCAGTAGGAGCTCACAGGAAAACATGCAGGATTTTGTGAAGAAAGCAGCTAAAATCCCACATTTAAATGAAAGACATTTCAGGATCCAGGACAGTCGTTTTCTACAAGCTCCTATACTCTCCAATTAGTTGCAAAGTTTTTGCCCGTAGAGAATTCTAATGACACGTTTGCCCTCTCTTCAGTTAATGGGGATTACAATGTTTAGTCATTACACACATTCTTTTTGATAAATGTAATTGCTCTGAAAGCAACATGCACACAAATACTAGAGTCAATGTTTCAATAACAGATTATGCAGTTAGTGAATAAGTATAAGCATTTTCTGCACACAATCTGTTAACATGGGATGTCTCTGCACATTTAAGTGCCCTCTTACATTTTCTGGATCTTCCGAAATCTGCCTCTTTCGCTATCAGTAAAATTAAAAAACAAACAAACAAAAATATTTCACCTGCAGACTTAGCACTATCATTCCAACACAAACAACAGGATACATTTCATTATCTTGAATTCATTTTAAATTCTTGAAGCTATGCAGCTTGACAAACCAGATTCTTTAAGATGGTCTGCCATGACTATCAACTGAGTTAACAAAAAATAAAAAACTAAAAGTTTCCATGGACTAAATAATAAAAGGAGCATTCTATGAAGAGTCTAGATAGGTATCTTAAAATGAATGGAAGACTAAAATAAAAGAAATGTTATATGAAATGAATCATTTTCATAAGGCTAGCACTTTAATCGTAAAGGGTTCACAGGGACACAAGTCAATTAACTTTGTTCTCTATGCTGTGCAAAAGTCTAATATTTTTCAGATTAAACAACAATAGAGCAACTAAAACGTAACTTGCTTTTTAATTTGAAATTTGGGGTAAAAATTGTCAGTGTTCAAGTAATTAAGAGTAATTCTTCATTAAATGTTTCCTAATCTGATTGCATAACATACTATTATAATGCACACGAGTGGTTGTTTAGATTTTGGGTACAACAACTGTCCTGACAAAACATTCTTTTTTAATAAATCTTCCCTAAGGAAAGCACATGGACAAATGGGTCTAGTCTTCAATATTAATTTTCAAGGATATAAACATTAAACTGCCAGTTTCATAATTTCAAAATTATATTTTGCTGGTGGTTACTTTTAAGCAATAACAGAAACATTAGTAAGATATAATATAAAATAATATAACATATCAAAAATTAGTTTTCTATGAATTAAATTATTATAAACAACTATGGCCATTCCACAGCAGAACACTTGCTAAAGTGTATAACTGAATTAAAGGTGCAATCCTGTAGTTTCAGGATGGTTAGCTTACTCAAGGACTGCAGAAATGGGAATCACTTTCATGTGCTTTGCATACTCTTGGACCAGAAGCGCATCTATTAATCATTCCTGCCTTTGTCTTCCAGAGAACAGTACAATTTGTATGAACTGACTGCTTTTTTGTGTCCTACTATATATCCTGTTTGCAAAGCTGGAGATATTTTACCTCTAGGTCTCCCTTGGTAATGGATTCTTCTTCCACACGGAACTGAAGGTCTTCAACTTTCCTGTGGAGACAATTCATTAAAATTTAGATAACTTTGAAAGAAAATGCTTTCAAGCTCACTTTTCAGTGGAAAACTGCCAGCAAACTGCTAGAAACATTAAGACATGAGAAGTATTTCGCAAAGAACATTGGAGAAAAGGAAAGATGCTGTCTTTAAAGAGTAAGCTCTGACAAAGTCATCAGTCTTCCTACAGCTCTATGAAGACAGTATTTTGCACATTTTCTGAGGAGTTAAAAAGAAAACCTCTGTGTCAGTGTTGTTTCTCTCACTCCTTCACCCTTCTGCGCACATTCTGCATATTATACCATTCGGCTAAGAAACAGAAAGTTAGGAAACATCCAAGGTTCCCAAGAGCTTTCTGGAAGTGCACTGGTCAACTTTCATCAAAACTCTAGCATAGACAAGCATATGTTAGCTGTCAAGATGTACTGCAAGACACAGACTGGGAGTGCATGCAGGAACACAGATACAGCTTGCCTTGCCCATACAGTAGTTTTAGAATTAGAAGTGATGAGAATGAGAAGGTAGAGGTGAGAAGCTAGTATCTGACTTAAAATAAAATTTTTTAAAGAGTTATTTCCTCCCTCCACTGACTCTGGTATACCCCAACGAACAAAGGGCCAGATCTCCTCCTTTCAACATAGTAAGATGTGGCAAAGGAAGAGACAAGCATGCCTTCTTTCCTTTGAACTGCACATGCTGCTGGTGCCTGGAGCTTGGCTGACAGATGTAGAAATCATTGCATCAAAAAGAGTTACAAGTGACGGATGTCTAAAATAAAAGGACAATATGAACTTATCATTACTGGAAGTGGGTCTCACCCCTATGCTTTGGGAAAGAGAGAATTAAAGACTATTTGATTTCAAGTTACTGCTGAGACTGACTTGAATGCATATTACAGAGAGCTCTCAAAGTAAACAAACCTAGAGTGGCTAGGAGGAAGGAGAAATATTACACTGCTGAAGCCATGAAATGTTTTCCTGGCTGTAAAACGTCACTTCAGCTAATGGGTAGCAGGCATACACAGCGGCACTGTTATGCTGCTTAGCAACACGCTGAAGGTGAGCTCAAGGCCATGGAGGATTGCGGTAAAAGAGACCCCCACTGACCTGGCATTCAGTGAAAAGAGGTTTACAGCCAGGCTATTGGAGGTGCTGCAAAGCTTTTTTTTTTTCCCCCTTTTCTTTATTTTTATTTTTATTTATTATTAAACAAACAAACAAAAAAAACACTGCATTATTTTGTAGAGATTATACAAATAATTCTATTCCTAACTGTACTGTTTATTTTGCAAATTCAGTATAAGTGGGTCCCATAAAAAGGGAGCATGAAAATTGTAAAGGAATTGCCCAGGGTTTACCATTGTATCTTCTCATCTGTGTTTTCCAGTTTTAGGGAAGCCTTTCAGAGAGGTTGACATCTGACTGATTTCAGGGGAGTACACAAGTCTACAGAGCAGACTCACAATGGGTTTCCAAATAGACTCTCACTTTTCAAAAGCATTCGGAATCCATCAAAACAATTTATCAGATTATTTCCTCAACTAACTTTACATATCTATTTGATAATCTCAATTCTTTTCCTCAAATGGTTAAGAACATCAATTAGAAAAGGCACTAAAATTAATGGCTTTGAAGATTTTCCTGTAAGAAACAGACCCCACACAGAAGCACATGAATAGTTATAAATTATTCACAAGAGCACTAAACTGAAAATTCCTAATCTAGCACTGTCAAGAAATGGGATTATGAAAATTTTCGCTTTGAAGTAGAAGAAGAGTGTTTTGAGAAGATCAGTCACGATCCATTAACTTCATATGAGTAGGAATAAAATCCTTCATAACAGAAAGCAATATTAAAAGGAGTAAGTTGTATGAAATTGAGCTTTAAACAATAGTTACAGCCTTTAAACAAGCCCACTTGGATTGTCTCCTGAGGAATGCTGTCTACCAAGTCTGAGTGGATATTCAGTCAAAGAATATCTCAAAAATATTTAATTCCCCCTTCCAGCTGTAACTCATCATAGTATGATTTTCTTTGGCTGTATTGTAACAGCTATAGTTCTCCTCCCTCTCCAGATATAAGAGTTTCTTTTCAGTATTAATTTTAAGAAACTCCTATATGGTTTTATACAATCACTACCCATACCTGCGTTATTTAAAATTTGTTTCACATTTGCAAGTCACACAGTATTTACTTTTAATGCAAAGTTAGTTTTTTAGCAGTTATACTAATGAAGACAGTTTTGGGTTACCTTTTCTCTTCCTCAAGCTGATTGAGAAGCTCCACTTTCTCCCTGTCAGCAGCCTCCACCATAGCTCGTAGCTGGTCCATTTTTGCTTCCATCTCCAGTACATGCTAATTAGCGGGAACAAGAGCAAAATCTAAGTTGGGCAATACATGATTTTTTTTCCAGGTTACATATCTATACCTCAGTAAACACAATTTGGCAAAGTGACGGGCCAAGGGACAGGAATGTCATATTCAAATATGCACATAATAGAAGAAGAATATTGCTTGTCGAGACATGTAGAGAAGTTCAACCAAAATTTGTTAAATGACACAGATTTGCTATCTTATCAAGCTAAAGCTCCCACAGGGAAGATCTCATAGGTATAGACTATTTTAGTTTTGGAACACTACCTCTTACTCCCGAACCTTTTCAATACGAAAATGCAATTTGGGGAATTAAGTCAATTGTCTTAAAGCCCCTGTTTTAAGAACAACAGCATTGCTCTTACCCGATCGTGTCCATCTCGAACAAGTGCTAATTCTTGCTCAATTTCCCCTACGTGACTGGTTGCTTTTGCAACTTCTGCCCTCTCCAGGTCCCTTTCTGCCAGGAGCTGCTCAATATGTTGCTGCTTCTCCTTCAGTGCTTCCTGTAGGGCTGTGGTACCAGAAATTTTTCTTGCATACCGGGAGGATGTTTCTGTCAACTTCACAAAGTAAGCAAGTTAAAAATAATTCTGTATCAAACGAAAACCAGGGATATCTCCAGACTCTACAAACACTGTGTTAGTAAAACAAATGTTTTCTGTAACCTACTATACCTTCTCCTTTACATCTTTTATTAAAGAAAAATATATTTGCTTGCTTTTACTTTTAAATTACTTCATTTTCTAGAACACAACAATGGCCAAACCTATGTAGTAAGTTTGTTTTGTAGCAATCAGCAGGCAGTGTGTAGGACACAGAAGGGTTGAAGTGAAAACAAAAGGCTGGCCTCAGTATAAGGTGGGTTTGGTACACTCACACAAAGGCTAGCTCATTAGCTTATTAAACACCTTTTGCATTAAAAAAAGACAGACATCTTTCCAGCAAGTTAATAACATTGTCCCTCTAGTTATCTAGTCATTATCTTGGGTCACCAGCTACAGTATAACATTTCCAAATGCTCTATCAAAAGCTTTTGGAACTCCAACTAGTGTTTCGTGCCTCTGCTATGGGAATAAAACATTCAGGGTCAAAGGCATTTACCTTGACTTAAAAAGCCAGCCTTACACAGTTAAAAGCTTGTGAAGAAGTACATTTGGTATCTGATTAAAACATATGTTTATATCCTTGGAATTAAATTACTTCCAGAAAAAAAAAAAAAAAAATACTGAAGGATTAAACTTAAGTTTATAGATAAAAATGAATATGGCTGGAGAACTATAGCTAAAATGAACCTTAAGATTTTTCTTGACCTTGCATGATCTCTGCTCCACTGAATGGAACCAGTGCCAGTGAAAATTCAGCATGGCCCTGTCTTCTACTTCCTCAAGAGTTTTTGAGCTAGAAGGGAAAGTAAATAAACTGAAATTATGTAGTAAAAGTGAGCAAAAGTTGCGAAAACAGCAAAAACTGAATCAAGAAATCTGATACAGTTTATAAAAACTGACCCTAACTCTGAGCAGCTCAGAAATTTGCTTCATAAGTATTAAAAAAGAATGACGTCTCAGTTAAAGCCTCATTTAAAACAAAAAACAATACACAAAGGTTTGTTCTTCTGTTATGTTAACCTTTAGCTCTAATAGTATTGCACAAAAATAGGAATATATTTTTTCCATGATCCTTTCAGAGATTAAAATGTTGAAGAATAGTTGCCATATACAGCGCGGAATGCTGACATTAGACAACATCTCCAACAGAAAGCATAACATGGACGTATTCTCCTGTCATCACAAAAACATGCTTCCCTTTCTGTTACCATGATTGTAGCAGAACCATTCTAACTTGTCTACTGACAGCCTCAAATGATACGTCTATAATCCATTACAAATACCGTATCAAATGAGTTGAAAGGTATGAGACTGAATAAACTAGAACTTTCAACTTTGATGCTTAGATTAGTTGTCTGGTATTCCTTCAGTTTCTGGAAGACATCTCACTTCAGAATGCATTGGTTTTTTAACAATTGTAGCTCTTCTAGTCATACTTGACTTAATTTCCGATCACAAAAGGAATTGAAAAGATTTCAAGAGAAACAACAACTTCCTTCAGACTTGGAAATAAATGCAAACTGCAACAGACCAGCCCTCTTAAGTTATTAGATCACCTACTTTGACAGTTGCTTTTCAGGAAGAAGAAAACAGCAGCAGCCCTGAATAAGTGAGAAGACTAGGTAGGAGCCCAATGAATTCCAGATAAGTTATAATTTTCCTAAAAGTCAGAGCAAGAGAAGTTTGCTGGGAGAATTGGGAAATCCTGTTTCTTCAGCAGCTTAACTTTTAAAGAAATAAAGTGTCAAAATTATTTTGACAGCCCTTTTACTTGGATGGTAACCAAACCTTCACGTTGCCTGAGAACAGAGTTGGAAGAAAGCTGGAATTTTAATTCCAGAAATAATGGGTTATGGAAACTTCATATTTTATGGCTCAAAACATGCAAAAGCCCTGGGGCACAACACAGAACAAAATAAGCAAACACACTGTAGACATTTCCAATGTGTAGATGTACCCTCTCGTTGCTGAGAATATCACAGCATACCGAATAAGACGCGGAGGTCCATATTAACGCTTCACTGTCCACAAACTGCCCTGAGCAGGCATTCCCTGAGCCTGAGGTAGTACTGAGTGCAACAGCTTCAAACTAGGGGGCACTCTGTAGCTACAAGTGCAACTTCCAGAATGGATTAAGTAACAAAGTCCCTCCATTTGTGCCAAATAAAAATCCCTTATGCTTGTTGCAATAAGGTATTAACCCCATCGCCCTGACCAACTGTTGACCTCTGTTCACTTGTAATCTGCTTCAGTTTTGAAGGACTGTGGTACCTCACCTCTCTGTCCCGCACCTGCTGGTCAATGGAGCAGTATGCCAGCTAACCAGTTCCAGATCAGTGGGCGTTAGTGATCTCTTTCCAATCAGATGTTCATATATATATATACGTATACATATAGATATATATATATATTTTTATAAGAAAAAAAAAGTTGATTGTAGAAAAACAATATTTCTATGCTTTTAATTGCCTTGTAAGAGAGACTTTTTAAATTCAGCTTTCCCAGAAGATCTGTTTTACTGCTGCAACCCAAGATTAGGACATACATGTAACAGAGTAACCTTAGAAGAATCCATAGTAAGTGTATTAGGTGGAATTAGTACTGTGTTAGAATGCACCTGAGCCACTGAACTTTGCAACTTCTAGCCTTTATGAATTCATAGGATTAAAAACGAAATCAAAAAGAAAAGAAAGAGGCTTCTTGTCAGCAAACGATGATTGCTGCTTCTATATTTCACAGCTGGCTCATCTCTTCAATGGTAAAAGAAAGCCTTTTACAACTGTACAATTTGGAGCTTCCCGCTTAATGAAACAAGTTTGAGTTATGGAAGTTTTAGTGCACACCAGATCCTCAAACACAAACCCCGTATGACAGAGGTAGTGCTAGGAAAAACAAACAACTAAATGCAGATTTCAGTCAAGCACTTTGATGCCTTTTCATTTTGTTGGTATCACAAGCCCCTTTCTTATTACAACAACTCAGTTAGCCTGAATTAACTGTGTAAGCTTAAATATTCAAATATTCAGCTACTCTTCAGGGCTAGCTAAGGTTTCCTTCCTTCATGCATGCTTTGAATGAAAAAAAGAGCACAATTAAATGTACATTGTACTCTCCCCAAGATCTGTTCTATTCTCAATTTATGCAAGTAGACCACAGGCAAGCGCCACGTGGATTCTTGCTTGGGAATGTAAAGCATGCAATAGAAAAAGAAGCTTACTAGTCCTGTACGGCTTGGCTTGCTGCTTACTGAAGATGCCACAGAACTGAGAGAGCTCAGGGAAGATGCACTTGGACTACGTTTCAGGGCTGTGGGAGTTGCAATCACTTTTCGCACAGTTGTCTTCGCTTTTGCTGGTGTAGTCGATGGGAATCCAATCTTTGTAACTTTGTGGACTGGAGCAAACAAACCGTATTTTGGCTGACACTGAAAGTATCTTTAAAAAACAAAGCAGACAGATGAGAGTACTAAATTAACTTCTGTCTTTTCATATACATGATATGGCTTCACAAAGAAATCTAGATAAATAGTCTAACAGTATTAAAGGACTGGGTAACAACTGGTGACAGCGTTATCTATATTAGGTTATGACTTTTTTTTTTTTTTTTTTTTAAACAGTGGACTTGGAAAGGGGGCTCCATTAGGCTGCAAAAGGACTATTACAGCAGACTTCAGAAATTCAACAGAAAAAAAAGCTCTTGAGCTAGAGCTCTGTTTCCTACATACTCCATTCAGATTCAAACTTTAACATGCATATCCTTTCTCTTTGAGACTTTTCTCTGAGCTGCCAATAACAAAGGTGATAAGGAGTTAAAAATAAATTCAGATAATTTAATCAAGTAGTTTTATATTTGATTGCATATATGCATACTTGATTATACAGAACATATATCTTTGGTTATATATAAACAAAATCCACTTTAAAATTTAAGTTGTGAACATCCATGTTAAGGTGGCACAATCCTTGTAGAAACACTTTTTAACTAGTTAAAGGACTGTTCTTTACACCACACGAAAAAGAAAGTTAACTGGTGACGTGAATTAATGTTTTCTAAATATGATTTATTGAAGGAAGCATCTATACCGTTCCCAGTCTTTATAATGAGGCTATAGGAGCTTTCAGTTCCTGCAATGCAGGAAAATTTCCCTTAAATTCAGCTTTTAGACACCTAGAGATACTTTCTTAACCGAGAATTCATTCCAAGCTGAGAAACCAAGCAGAAGTTCAAAAAGCTGGAAATTGTGTTTTCCATTACCAGTCTATGAATAAAACTCACATGGGAGTTAGGAGAGATCAACCAATCCCATGAATGTGGGGTTGATGCAGACTTTCAGAGACGTGTAGGTGGCATAAAATTCAAATCAGTGTGTAAGGATCCCCCTCCCACCAGCAGACAGTCAGGTTTACAGCCTAACTACTTCTCTTGATGAAAAGTTTTATGTAAGATATTAAAAAGACAAACCAAAACATAGATATGCAAGATCTTCAAGGTGTCTGCTATCTGATGATAAACTAACCTTGTTCCAGCAACAGCTCCATCATTCTTTCCCAGAGGTTCATCGAGTTCTACTCCACACCATTCTCCTTTAGCAAAGTCAGTTTCTCCCAAGAAACGCACAACTCCAGCTTTTGTTCCACCAACCTGAAGCAATGAGACACACAACTGTACTTACTGCATTTCCAAATGAAGTACAAAATCCAGTGGAAAAGCATTCAGTATAATCATGTTCACAAAGCACATTAATGACGTGACCAGTTCTTATTTCAAGCTGCATATTCTTTTGCCTATGGGTTTTGTTTTAATATGTTGAACAAATCTTCACAACCAAATTGTTCACAGAAGAGGGGAAAAAAAATCACTTCTGTAGCATTTAGTTCTGTCCAATTTGGTATTTGGGAAAAGTTTGTCGTGATTGAAGGCCACAACTCTTTTAGGTGACTTGATATGGCTATAAGATTAACAATGTGTTCAACAAGACTCAGTATAACCAGTGAACTGAGTGCAATAGATCTGTATTATATTTTCACACAAACTTCACTCAGCAAAAAAGGATTTCTAAGAACTGCTTATTTTTTTATTCTAATTCTGTGAGGAAAAGTAAAAGAAATGAAATGAGAAAACAAAGTCTTTCATATTTTCTCTAAGGAATAGTTCAGAAACTACACAGCACAACCCTCTTGCACTTAGGAGAACTTACATAACGCATAGCACTGCAAAATTGTAGATGTAAACAACTATTTGAATTCTCAGGGAGCAGTGGAATCACTTTCTTCATCTTTTCTTCATTTTTTTAAACAGTGCTAAATGGAAGATTAGAAATCATTTGTTTTCAGACTTAAAATACTACATCTTTACAGCCATCTTGATCCTGTTCCGCTTACTTGCAATGTCTGAAAGACATAGCTCTTTAAGACTCCCAGGAGAGGGAGGACTTCAGTTAGGCGAGGAAGCAAAAGGTGTTCAGTGGGACTGACATTTGCCAAGAAGGGCCACAAGCCAGAGCAGCAGGATTCTTGCAGGTCAGAATGACAATATGCTGTGCCCTATTTGTGTGAAAATCTGTTCAGCCTGCACCTTGCACTATGAAAACAAGCAAATGTTGATGAAAACTACCTCTTCAAGAGAGTCACTGCATTCAACATGGATGTTTCCAGGGCCATTGTTTTTTTCACTTGTATCTTCCAGTACCCATTATACAATGAGGAATACATTTTGTAGCCTATGCTAACTATTTTTCCTTTTTATGTATTACAAAGTACGTTAGGATTTCATGCAATTTTTCCCTTAGACATTGTATTTCTTGTGGGGAACTTCCCAGGATAACTGGAGAACAACAAGCTTCTTGTGCCATAAATTAAGGTGCACGATCACAGTACGCTAGAGAATTCATATTAATACATTTGAGAAGTGCTCACACAAGAGGTTAAGTGTGAGGAACCTGGAAATGGAGTACATTATCTTGCATGAAAGCACTAAGTGTCCTCAAAGTACTAAGTCAGTGCACAGTAGATGACACACATTCGTGCTCTAGCTTCTAGTTCAACTGTGCAGAGCTGACAGCTCTGCTAGCAATTCAAGGCTTCAACTGATGGCAAGAAAATCCTAATCTACACATTAAAACATCAGAAAACCAAGGAAGAGTAATTAACCCTTTTGATATTACTGAAATGGGAAAAGCAGACAGACATCTTTCATCCCTGTTTAAAGTGGCAGTCCCCTTTTCTTCTCTTATTAGAGAGGTTTTTGAAACAAGGTTTAATCTGCAGATCACCTTTACATCTTGCCATAGCAAATTATTCTTCTTCATGGAATAAAAATACACAAAGTTTACAGTTATCATGAGTCAGCCTAATATAGTAACTAGTAGAATGTTTGGTATTTGATGTTCTTGGCAGAGAACAGACAAACTTCCCCTCTCAAAAAAAAAAAAAAAAAAAGCAAGAGTACTGCCTCAGAAAGAAGGGTTCACAACTGACCAAAACAGTCCCATGGAACCCAGACCTCCCCTCAGCCTCCGTGGCACAGTGGTGGCAAGGGAAGACGTAACATTGTTTGTTCAAACTATTTTCTGGGAAAAACTATCCCTGAAGCCCACACGCTATTTACCCTCATCCATAACCTACTTTTTCTAGAGGATAAATATTATAAACATAAGTATAAAAATCAAAATAAAATTTAACTGAGCAGTGCAAGGGAAAAACATGCATGTGTGTGTGTGCTGTCAGTCACACCCAGGTCTGCAAGTTGTCCTTGTCCTCATTCTTTTTCTAGCAAGTTTTCTTTTTGTTGTTGTTTGTTTATCTGTTTTTAATACATAGGATAAATTTGGGATACATCTTTAGGTGAAAATAAAAGACTGTTTATCTCCGTGTACTGTTTCACTAGTCAATTTTGTACTGTTTTCTGCCTGAATAAACAGAGTTAAATCAAAGGAGGCCATAAAGAACCCATTAAAGAATTTAGGCAGGAAAGCTAAAACAATAGCTTAGATAAGGAGCATCCCCTCAAAGACAATAGTCAGGCTTGCAGTTGCACAGAGGGATTCCTCAGCAACTTTTACAGAACTGTTTAGCCAGGCCAAGGAAGCTTATTGTAGTTTCATGGTAGGTCAACTACAAAACAAAAAAGCATTAAAGACTTTCCATAGAAAGGTGCATGGGGTAAGCAAGATAAAGCTACCTGAGGCACACTACTGAGAAGGGATAATTAGATGCAAAGGCTCCCAGAGACAGGAAAATGTTGTAAGCTGTTCCTGCCAACTCCGACTGTAAATAAACCCCTCAATCCATACAGGCAGCTCTAGTAAAACACTGGTTAACCTTGGGTGTGGAATATGCATTCCTTTTTGTTTCATACCTTGGCCCTGCCCATTTTTCACTCTTAGGTAAAAAATGTATGGCATTTATTTTGAAGACATGGCATCCAAATCACCGAAGGGGAGACAATCCGGAAGAAAAGCTTTGGCAATGTCCAGTCCCGGCTGGAGCTGCAGCAGTCCCAGCGGATCCGTGTGGGACCACAGCCCAGGGCCCGGTGGGAGGGAGCAAATGGAGGAATTCGTATCCCGGGAACATATGGGGATGCGCAACATGAGATCCCCAGGAGAAGCAGCAATGTGACTAGTCTTGTAACCATGGTACCAGGCTTATTTTAAAACAAGACGCAAGGAAGAATGCCAAAGAATTTTTGTTTTTTTCCAAACCTAGTCAAGTTTCTTTGAATAACCAGCTACTACATTTCTGGCTTCTGCAAATACGGAAATGTTTATCCTTACCAATTGTAGGAATCAGAGTACACTATGGCAGTAAAGTACTAATAGCACTGACGAAGCTCTATAGCTGCAGTTTTGCTCAGTTCTAGGCAAAAGCCTTCCAAGTCTTCGGTTTTAAAGACAGGGTCAGCACGAGTTTCTAGAAGTTACACAGAAAAATGGGGCATTGTTACCATGAAGGTAGTTTTCCATGACCTTCATTCATGCTAAGTTGGGTCACTAAATAATGGAGCAGAGAAAAGAACTGCCAGCAATGCAAAGTGAAGTAATAAAACAGGTTTGTAAACCTGAAGCAGTTCAAAACTTCAAAAACTTTCTGATGAAAGCACATTGGGACAAGCATGTCAGACATTGTGAGAGCATTTGTAGAGCTTCATTTCCAGACACGTAGAATGAGGAAACAAATAAACGAGTGTAATCCACAAAAAATGAGATGGTCTAAAAAGCGAGACTGTTATTTAAACTGTTCATTGAAAAATACAAATCTCTTTGAAAAGAGGATATCCACTGTCTGAAACTTTGTCCATAAAACAGTATCATTTACTCATGCCAGACGAGCAGAGTTAAAAGCTCTGTCTCCCCTTGTGCCTGAGGCCTGAGTTATGGTGCCTCTTGAAAAGCATCGCTGGGGTATTTCTACCCGTGACACAGCCTGGGCATTTCCAGAACCACTCAAACCACAGCACCCATAGCACTCAGCACTTGACAAAGCAAAAAGCACCCAGACAAACATCTTTGAAAATCCTGGGATCTACTAACCAGAATCTTCTTTCTACTGTTTCTCAAAATTTAGAAGAACCATTTCCAGCTGGCAGAAGCAATTGCATTCAATTGATTCCTTCAGCCATGCAAGGCCAGGGGGAACCATCACGTCATCTCCTCTGGCTCTCCTGAAACAGGTCTTTACGCTTCACCCACTTACATCTGTAACAACCCTGTAACAGTACTGAACTAAGCTGTATGTGTTGATGTTTTTAGATCAGAGCTGATAAGCATACTTCCACTGGCAGTCTATTTTCATAGTTAATCACACATTATTATAATCATATTTAAATTTGGAATAAAACAAATTTGACTGTGGCTTCTAGCCACGGATTCACACTATGCTTTTATCTGTAAGACTACGGAGCTCTTCTGAACCGGCATTCACCATGCAGGAACACACATGCTAAGCAAGTCACCTCTATTTTTGCCTTCAAAATTAAACAGATCGAGTTCTTCAAATCTTTTATTGCAAGATACGTTCTCTAGCTTGAGTCATTTTGCAGCTATGTTCTGAATTCTCTCCAGCGTGCTTTTCAAAACGCTAAGGCTGTAACTTTACACAACATCCTTGAGCTGACCAAAAGCACGGTCAGCACTGCTTAGAGGACCACATATTCTCATCGGTCCTTTTGCCACAGCATCGAAACACGAACTCCTTTCAGTACGTTTGGCTCCTGGATCTTCTAAAGCTGCTACCCCCTCCAGGAGACAGCTCTCCACGGCTGTGACACAGTTCATGCTCTCCTTCTTACGCTTACACACGCTGCCATCGAATGCAAAATGCAACCAACAGCTTGGCCTCCTGGGGATGAAATGACAAGTCCCTCTGGCCTGCTCTGCACACGTTGTTATTCACCCCTCTGACCAGAGGTTTCATCGGGATGGATTTACAATTGCTCCCAGAGCAAGGATCAAAGTGCTGAATAGTGCTAGCACTGCATCAACTCAAAGAAAGAACATGCTAGTGACCCATATCCACTGGTCCCAAGCAAGCCACTTGGGGTGGGCAGGTGCCATCACTCACCCCCTTCTTAAATACATTAATAGAAGTAAAGTTCTATGCTAACTTGGAAGTTGGATTGTCTGATACTATTCAAAATTAAAGAAAAGCAAAAAAACATCACAAAGTATCATTGAGCTTTCTTCATTAAATCCATAGTTTCAAAGAATGAGGTTTACATGACCATAATGAAGTTTACATGTCTGACAGTGCCATGTTTTAGCTTGGCTGGTTCCTCTGTCAGTTTTTGCAACGCCCCCCCCCCCCCCCCCTTTTTTTTTTGCCTGATATTAGGCAGTTTAGCTTCTACTTTTCCAGATTATCCTATATCCTATTTCCTTTCAAAATATCTGCATAACATCAGACCCTTCATCAAGGCATGGCTGGAAGAGTGCTGGCGTACCTACCAGACTTTAAACCTGCTTTCATGATTCAGACCTTTCAAACCAGCAATTGTGTGAATGGCAGGATTAATGACGTTGATTTTCCTGTGGCACTGGATATCATGCTTGAGTGATGGGCATCTAAAAATGCAAGAGTGACCACAGCTGTTTCCATTGATGGGAACAGCATTTAAACAAGACCTTGACCACACGGATTCCCTGACATGCAAAAAGCTGTGAAGGCACAGTGCAACTCCAAAATCTGTTACTTGGTTACCCGTTTTCATGAAACTTGCAAGAAGCTGTTTTTGAAACCTCTACTTTTCTATCAAATTTGGGTGCAGTTGGCTAACAAGTTCAAAATCAAGGCCAAAGCAGACAACAGAGCTAATGTGTAATAAGACACTCACACAGATACGGTGTTATCACACTACCCTCCACTGCCAGAAGAAACCAATTTAATAATTAAATATGATCTGCTCTTGCAGCTCAATTCCTGCAATCCATTTACTCACAAAGGAAGCAATATATATAAAAAAAATAACAAGCAGCTGCAATCTACGAAAGCCACATGTGAATTTGCCACCATGAAAAAAGCAAAGACCTAGACTAAAGTAAGTAAATAAATAAATAGTTCTTTCGCCCATCCTGTGGAGGAATGACCAAGGACAACATGTTCCTGGATGCCACTCCTTTGGGAAGGCAGGGGGAGGGGAAGGGAGACGGAGCCCACACACACAAAAAGTTCAGTCTTGCACGAACAAACCATTAACAAGGAGCGCGGGAAGTCACCTATTACGGCCATTTGATCATGATAATTCACATGCAATTTAAAGCTAAATAAGGAGCTGCCAAAACAACATGAGTCACAGTTAGACACAACTTGCACCTTGCTGCAATGATGACATAAATCTCACATCTTATTTACCCACAAGCAGACAGGTAACAACTTGTCCTGAAAACTGCTTAGATGTAACACTAAAAGAAAGCTGCAGTTTCTTACGGAGAAAAATCGCCACGACAATGAATTACAAAGTCTTTGCATACCCTCTATCCTTCAGCTATATTCTCATAAACATACTGCACGCTGCAGCAGCCACTTCACAAACTAATCTACATTATACTTTACAATAGCCAAAATACTATGTCTAAATGGACATACATAAATATAAGGATCACTTATTCTTAACTTAACATGACAAAGCCATCAAAACACCTTAGAGTCAACTCAGCTGACGGATAAAAGCAGAAGTGTGCCCGAGCAGTTAGGCACGGCGATACATTTGCAATTGCACCGAATGAGGCTCAGGAGGGGACAGCCACAGCAGAGCCCGCAACAACTGCGTGTAGTTAACTTCCAAATCTTTCTTCCTTTTTTAACCTCATATGCATTGTGGCATATTTGTGCATTTTTGTGCTGCTTTAACTGTAACAATGCGAATGAATATTTGTTTTTCTAACAGTTAAATACTGGCTATTTTAGATTTTTAAACAGACTAAACTCAGAAGCGAATTTGCTATTCAGAATGTTAGAGAAGCTAGAAAATGGAAAGCTTAAAAATACCGTATTAACAATGCAGGATATTTCTAAAGGGAGAAACTTCTCTATACATGCGAAATCTTCTCCCCTTTTAAGAGTGCTGGAATTTAATCAGTTGACAGACTTACGTCATGTTTACTTGAAGATAAGTTACATGGGTGGAAACAAATCTGACAATAATCTCCTATCAGTCTCTGCCTATTGCAACACTAAAGAACTTCATAAGAAATAACTGAGCGAGAAATAACTTACAGTGAACAGCATAAAACAGACACAATAAAAATAAATTAGATATCATTCAGGCATAGAGAATAACTTTGCAGAAAGGTCACATCAGCATATGCCTATAAATCTAGTTTGTAACCTTTTGTGAACATATGGATGGAGGCCCAAGTTACAGCTTTACAGCTCAGCTCCAGCAGCATCAGATTTGGCAGACCATGATGAAGCTGTAACTGGTTAAATGAATGAAAGCACTTTAATCCCTTGAGAAGGCTAAGGCCCCTTAGCTTGATAAGATTGTTATTTTTTTATTTATTTATAAATACAGCATCTGGCCTATCCAGGAAAAAGCCTAAGATGCTCTCAAAGCTGCTTTAACCTTTAGTAGGTGCAACAATTGTCACACAAAGCAGGTTTCCCTATTTTATTTCAACAAGTTGGGTTTTGGTTTTATTTGTTTGTTTAAACCAACTTTGCATTGGGCTCTTATATCATAAGTGTTTGCAATGCCAGGGCAAACAGTTCCTCTGGCTGCAGCTCAAGCAGGAAACAGAAACCAGCTTAGACTGACAGTAATTTGTTTTCCGAATCAGTTTTCAGCCTCACCTATTGTTTCCCCACCTGGTTTACTACCTGGCGACACCACCACTTCCATCGGCACAAGAAGGGAGAAGGAAGACAAGAGAGGACAGGATCACTTTCTGCATAGGAATTCTTACTTATACTAGCTTTAAAATGCTGAAACTGTATCCTTATTTTCAGTAGGCAAATCAGCTATAGCTCTGTTAAACTTTGCACTCTGTTGTCATTAACCCAGTAAAGGCTGGCCCAATGCAATGAAGGAAGTGCAGATTTCCCCATCAACATTTCCTACTGCACAGCAATCCCCAAACACGAGATCAGGCTGCCCAGAGTTAATGTCCTCTCTCTAACAACTAAATCACATCCAGATTGTAGAACATACTTCAGATGTTAAGAATGTAAATTATGGTTGAGACAGAGCTATTTAATTATGCTTCGCATGAATAACTTTTCCTTTGATTCAGCTATTTTTTCAGGAAAAGTTATACATCAATACAACAAATGAAAAGTTGAATAACAAAAACTTACATATCAGAAACCACAGTTCTTTTAAATATGTACCTTATCTCCCTGTTTTTTCAACATTTCTACATAGTAACATAAAGTATTTCATAATACTTGTTAGTGAAAGGAAAATTACTGCTCGGCTTTGAATCGACTAGGCAATTAAGTACAGGCTTGCTGAATTTGGCTCAGACGTACTGGGATCTAAGGAAGACAGACTTATCAGAGATTTCCAAGACAGCAGAGAGCTTGTGTGCTCTTTTAACCTAATAATCCTTGAGAAGGAGTAAATTATAGAAATCCAAAGGATGTCTCCTTCTGCTCTGGAACATACTTCAGCTTGTGTATTCTCTGAACTTAGTTTGATTTGCTTTTGTTTTGCTTTGACTCCTCCAGGATCTCAGGGAAGAGAACTAAGAAAACACAGCAACTTGAATTTCTCCACCATTATTATATTTTCCTTACAAATGCTGATGTCTACAAAGAACTATTTTTCTGATGTTTATATTTTGATTTAATGGCCTGGAACGCGCTCTCTTTAAATTGAGGAAGAAAAAAAACAAAAAAAGGAAAAAGTTGTAGTAGCTGACTTGCAGTGAACCTACAAGTATTCTTCTGCAGCCATCCATAGGAACACGACTCAGCTGACATAACATATACCTTTAAGCACTGCCTGTTTTGACCTTAATGATTTTTTTTTTTAACATGCCACGTCTCTTGGAAAAATATGTTTTCTGTCTCCTGAAAAAGCAAGCCTGCACACCAATACAAAGCTTTGCCTCTTTTCTGTCTTTTCATCTCCACATCTATTGCATTGTTCAGCACAACCTAACATGGAACACTCTAAGCTGGCAAGCATTCAAGAATATGTGATCACCTCACAACTCTACTTGATTTTTGCTGTGGAATTTATTTTCTCTGACAACCATCTGAATGAGCATCGCAAATAGTTTGTGTGTCACCACTATTCTTCCCAATGGTATCTGAATCATGTAAAGATCCTTCAGGACTCCTTTCTTTGTAATTAAATCACAAATAGATATGTAACATTGGAAACTTCCTTTATTACTAAATCTCTCTATATTTTTAAAGACATACCAGTTTTCCCACAGAAGTTTGGGGGGGACTCTACATATGGCACCACATAGGATTAGGTAATTCTAACTAAGTGCACAAAAGACTGGTGAAACAAATGGAGAGATCAAAGGAACAAGGAAATAAACTTAAGACATTTTTTCTATCCACACAAAACAATACAGACCATGCACTAGAGCTGTAATCAGCTCTGCAAGATCTCTTTGCACATACAGCCTTTAGTCAAACTACCTCATCCCAACACCACTGGCTATGAACACTCGATGCAGTAGTTTGTTGGGACACAATGCAAAAGCAATCATGAAGAGTTTACGGCTTCTTTTCTTGTAGAGGAACAGTACTAATATTTCAGTCAGACCTGAAAAATGTTCCAACGAAGCTTAGCTGTTGGGAAATGCCAATTTGTCAAGCCTGAAATGGTTTGAACACAGCATTTCAGGTTCAGCAAACCTCGGTCAACTTTACGTTTTTGTAATGCAGAAAAAGCCGAGGAGAGATGTGAATTGGTAAATGCATTTCTCTGGCACTTAAACATCTGCCAGAATGGCCTCCTGCTTCTTGATAACCCAGATGGGGCAGAAGAAAACACTGTATGGTTTAGCTTTTATTGCTGAAGGTATCATTGAAAACCACTCAGTTACTAAAAATTTGAACAGATCAATTCAAGATAACTCCTATTAAATACATTTTAAAATCAAAGTTAGAGGAAAAAAATTACCAGATTGAAATACTCCAGTGCAACAATCCACACCCTAAGATCACACACAAAGATCAACAAAGTTGAGCCACATCTGAAGTCCATTCTAGAATGTAATCTTAGCTAATGAGCTGTGTCTTACCCGTATATGAATTTGCCCTTGAGGACATACTTTTCCAGTTAAGTATTTTAATAAGACTCCCAAATGAGCTTTTGTCTATCATGAATTCATTGTTCTGCTGAACTGCAATCCTACACCGCTGGAGGCTCACTGTTTTCAAGATGCAGTTCTCAGCAGTTATTTTCCCCACATATCTAATGAGCAAGGCATAGCTATTACTAAGAACCCTCACTAAGTATTCCATAGCAGCCAGTCCAAGCTGCAAGAAATGATGAACGTGGGCAGTGCTTAGTCGGTAGAGATTAGCAACAGCGCAGTCAGATTGCAGCGTGTCTCGGGGCTAGGAGGGGAAATCCTGTGCTGAGGAGGGAAGTACAAATGCCATCAAGCCTCTCACCTTCTTGTGTAACATTACTGAAAAGTTACCACTGTCAGTATAAATGAGAAACAAATGACATGCCAGGGAGCAGTCCAGCTGCAACTGCACCACTGATGGAGAAGGAATGCCTAGGCAAGCTACAGTAGGTAGCTGACAGACAGGTCTTTCACAGTAACTGGTGCTCTGAGGACAGCTTCCAGCAATTAATCAGTAACAGTGCAATTCTACAGTCCACAGTGCTGGCCAGGAAGGAGTTCAGTGGCAAGAAAAAAAAACTAATGGATGAATGGATTATTCGGCCAATTTTACTATCATTCTCACTGATCTGGAGATTGAAGACATTTATATTTGAATTATTATTAGATATCAGCAGAGCCTAGGATCTATTTAAAAAGAATAGCATGGGATCAAAAATTTCATTTTTCTTAATACCAAAATTTGAATACCTACAAAAAAACAGGAAGGGTTAAAACCAGCAGACAGATCCTGTCCATTTAACATTCATATTCCTGTGCGCACGCTGTCTTACACTGGCATGTAAATTACAGACATGCATCACGGTCATGCTGTGCTAGGAACCTCAAACTATGATTTGATGATTCAACGGGAAGACTTAAGGCAAACAGGAAGTAGGGGGGATGAAATACTAAGTTTAATCTGTTCTACTTAACAAGCAGAATTTGGGACCTTACTACTATCAAACCGTGGTGCTTATGGTAAATCTTCATTCCCATTGCCATTACAAGAAAACACATACCAGCCCATGTAATATTGATCCAAACATGAAAGGTACACGATACAATTATTTAAAAAAAAAATGTTTGAACTAACAAAACTTAGCTCCCTTTTAAAAGGATGAAAGTGATACATCAGCAGAAGCATTTATGGTTCTGAATTTATGAAGGGCAGCCAAGTAACATGGCACATCACCAACAGAACACGTAAATCCTGGGTGATCAGTGGCATTATGTGACTACTTCTGTTGCTGCCTATCACTACTCAAGGGAACAATCAATTACTGAACTGTTAGCTTTCTAAAGATACAGCCCTGAATAGGGCAAGAGAGCTGCTGGAAATCTCACAAGCTCAACTTTTATTTAGTATGACTGTAGTTCTTGCAGTTATGGAAAGACAAACTACATACAGGGTAATAAAACCATTTGGTCTTGAACAAACGCTGACAAAACATAATACAATAAACATTGCCAAATTAACCATTTTGTCTTGGTACTGCAAAGATCTCCCTACAATATGCAAAACTGCATGGGAAGAGCTTGTCTACAGAAGACACTCAATGAAAAGAAAGCTAGAGCATAAATTTACATTATCTGCACCAAGGAATCAGTAGAGAAGTTCTGAGCGTTAGCAGAAGTTACAATTCATCAATCAAAAAGCAGACGAAGAAGCTGCACAGAAATCTTACCAGAACTCGATCTCCAATTTTGAGCTCCCTTTCTCCTTTCTTTAGTGATCCAGCTTCAGAAAGATTTGATATAGATTCACTTGCAGTTTTTGAAAGATTGCTAATCTGGGAAGGAGTTGAATGTTCCTTAGCAGCAAGTGGTGATGTTTTTTGTGGAATTCCTGATGGGGGAAGTGCAGCAGGGGATGAAGACACCACGCTAGCAGTCGACGTGGAAGTTGGTGATGTAGCTCTAGATGCATGAGCTGTCTGAGTACCATTGGCTTCATCTTCTGTCAGCACTTTTCTTGTCAATTTTGATGGTCTTGTAAATATTCCCCTCAAGGGTTCACACTGGAAATAGCGAACTCCAGCCACAGAACCATCATTCTTACCAATTGGTTCATCTAGAACAATCCCTGCCCATTGTCCTGGAGCAAACTGGGTTTCACCAAGAAACTGAATAAAGCCAGGTTTATTTCCATTGACCCAAACACGCTCCCCAACTCTGAAATCATCCACAAACTCTTCATGTGTGTCTGCAGTGGTTGTGCTTGAGGACTTTTCACTGGAAGCTGCTTTTTCTGCTGGAGCTGGAATCAAGCACAACAAGAAAGCAACAGGAATCAAATACACTAATATTCCAGGGAGCGTCATTACTTAGTTTGAATGTAATGAGCATTTGCAACAGCATTATTTCTAAGAGGAAGAGCACAATTCCAAGCTTTCTTAATTATGAAAATACTGTGATCTCTGGAATACAGTAATTCAAAATCTAAGGACAAAGACACTGAATATATTTAACATAATCTTTACAAGATTTTTACCAAAACCTACAAGGCATACCTCAAAAACTACACAATCATTTTTATCATGATCACGACAAGTTTTTTTCACAGAAAACTCCTTGTTTTAGGTCAGTGAAAAAGTATAACTGAGCTAAGTTAAAGTTTGTCAAGTAACTATGCAAAGCAGTTAACTCAAAACAACTTCAGATCGGTATAAATCAGTTATGCTTCTTGGCTAGCACAGCCCAAGACATTTAAACTGCATCCCTTACGAGGGACATTTGGTACCTAAATTCTTTAGTTCTTCGAAGATTCCTCTCTGCATGTCTAATCCAACTTATTAAAACTAAGAAGATAGCTACATTTGTTAGCAAAAGACTAAAATGCACACAAAAGCTTGAGCCCACAGAAAGGTCATGTCCAGGTAGCCAGCAACAGATTCCAGTCTCCCAATTTCCAGTACTATACTTACACCATAAGGTCATTATTCCTCTTAAGAGCATTACTGCACATGCATATTTAGATAAATGCTTCACAAAAGTTGGACCTTAAGACTGTCTGCCACTTGCAAGCTTATTTTAGGAAATTAAAAGTGTTATAGATGTTTAATGAATTCAAAGAATTATCAAAAGTTATTGAGCATTTATATTAACAGAACAATATTTTACATAGTTTTAAATATAGTTATTTTAGGGGAAACATGGAACAAAACCAAAAAAAGCAGCTTTACTGAACTGGCAAAAGTAAATCTCGGTCAGGAACACTGCTGATGTGCTTAATAATTATGGCACCCACTTTCCCTCTACCTGTAATGTGCTGAACTCTACTCAATTTGAGGAAATAGGGACATGCCAGGATCAAAATGTTTTTCATTTTCTTGAGTTTTTTGAATTTTTTCCCCTATGCTTTCAACGTTATAGCATTTAAAAACAGTTTGTTTTGAAACAAGACTGCATTCAATTAGTATCTTCAGATTTTTTTGCATGTTCTGCACATAATTTTTGTTAGATCAGAAATACAAGCAAAAATGTTTTAGTGTAAATATTAAAAGTAGTGTATGCTCATAGCTCTCACAGTGTTTTTTGTTAGGAGATGAATAAGAGAAAAGTTAAGATATTTAAATGTTCTTTACCAGTTGCAACAGATGCAGGTGTTTTCAGTAATGTACTCCCATGCTTGATGGTCTTTGAAGGAGCCTTAAGTCCACTTGGTTTTAACATACTCATCTTTCTGTGATACCAGAGTTAATCCTCTTCGTCTACAGCAACTACCTTTTTCCAAACATGGATACAATATATTCTTCTCTGTCTTCCAACTCTGGAGTAAACCTGTACAGAAAAATATTAGGCACGAAACAAAATCAGTATTTTAACTCCTGAGGAATGAAGAAATTACTACGCATACACACACACGCACACAGCCTGTGTATGAAATGCATGCTAAAAGCTGCTTTACAGTAACAACCAGTAGCATTTCCCAGGATAGTGCTTCTAACCCTTCCTTTTTTTTTTTCAAAAGTCATTTCCTATTAAAGGACACCAATCTGATCCTAAAACATCAAAATAACTCACTTCAGTGAATGCTGCTGTATTCATGTTAAGCTTTAAACTCAAAGGCTATTTTAAGAAAAACAAAGCCCTTAACAGCATTACTAACATTACGCACAGACATAACTGCTCTGCACACCCTACTGTTTTCAGTCACATTTTTCAAGCGTTGCAATATCCCAACAAAATAACTTGAGACTAGAGAACTAGCTGCAAGAGAAACCAAGAGAACAGGGAATTTCAGGATAAAAAGAACAAAGGTTTTAAGAGATTGGAACTGAAAAGCTAAGACTGATCAACAGAGCTAGATGATGGCAACTGAAAAGTAACCATCCACCTCAGCTCTGTGGGGATCGCGTGTCCGAGATCACAAGACACACAAGCTCACTCCCACTCCTCCCCGCGCTGCTAGGACCAGCGCTGCTCTGACCGGGACGCCAGCTCTAACATTTTCAGGGAACTGTGCCATGAGGTGTTTGCCACAGAAGGCATCTTCCTTCTGATTACAAAAGCTTTAAAAAAGGCTTTTTTCACCTGTAATGTGAATTCAAAGCCAAACTGTAAGTGGACTGGTCTCCCCCCATCATCAAAAGCATAAACTGTTCTGCATGGACACAGCCTGGATATTTGCTGAGCTTAATACTTAAACACAAATATTTAAGGCACTGACAGAACAGCTATGCCCACCTGAAAAACAACACATATCTAAACAAAAACCTGGAAAAAAAAGGAAACAGACATGTAGCAATAGACTGCTTGCTCAACTGTTTGCTCAGAACACGACAAACAAGAACCAGGCCTCCAGGTCTCCGTGCTGCTGCTCCCTGGGCATTTTGGCACCCATCAGTACACGTGCACAGGCAAAAAGCGGGCCAATTGCAGACTGCCCCAAACCATTACCAGCAGAGCCCCGGTGTGCATACTGGGCACACAATACGTTTCAAGGCAAGAGAAACCCCCAGTGAAGGAAGAGAATGCTGTAATACAGGAATAAAGGCTAAAGAGACAAGCCGTCTGTGTCTTTTACCTACCAGGGTAAGTTTTACCCTTCCTGTATTATTAACAGCCAGCACATTAGTGTTCCTAAAAATCAATTCACTGCGAAAAAAAGAAAGTATCAGTCACACTGCTTTGTGAACCTGAATAGCAAAGTGAAACATTACTTCAGCTATTTCAAGATTGGCTATGCCAAATTCAAGTCATTTTCTAAGAAGTCTGCAAAAACGTTATACTTTAAAAAGTATTAATTACCGCCTCGGCTGCATGGTGTTTGTCTACAATTTAGTTATACTCCATGAAAACTCCAAGCAGCACTGTGCTGATTGCTGAACATTTTTTCTAGCATTGCCAGAAGTACGTCACCCACCCATCTGCAGAGTTATGACTACCAAAGAGAAAAATTTCCCCATTGCTTTTGCAAGACGTATGCCAGTTTACTATTAATTTCTAAGCGGGAGCTTTCATGTTTGTGAACATGAAAGCAAAGAGTTAGCTCTCTAAAATCAAAGCAGAGGGACAGACATGAAATGTGACTAAGCTGTGAAAGAACTGAGAGGCACACAGTTATACAGAGGTAGAGGATTACATAGGATGTCACTTTGGACACAGCAGAAACACTTGTTTTTTTCCTCCTATTACATACCCGTCTTCCCTGCCAGATCTGCAAGCATCAGATTTCTTCATATTTTCATCCTTTTCTCTGTCACACGCATGCTGCCTATTCCCTCCCCTCCAATGCCAGGATCTCCATGCATGCTTCTATTATTTTTTTCCTTAACCCATCAAAATCCACAGAACAGCAAAATTCTGCACAATAACGAAGGATTTGGTACAAATACGGAAATGTAAGAGTTATCAAGGTCAGTTCTTTTTAATTCAAAGTCGTCTTTGTCAGTGTCAAACACAACATTCATGGGAATTCAACCACCTTGTTTGGACCAAAAGCAAGTTTCCCCTAAGAAAGGCTGCCTTCTAAAACCAGTAAGCCAGAAGCACGCTTACAGTATTGTAGCAGCACTCAGTTAGTAAACATCTATATTGTACAAGGATAGGAATGTTATAAGGAAAAAAAAAACCACACTAAAACATCCCCCAAAATTACATCTTGCCAGTTTCAAGTAATTATTTATTAATAGATGTTTAACAAGCCTTTGGTCAACAGAAAGCTAGAACATTCTAATATTGCATTTCCTGGCTCAAGGTACTCATCCATATTTTAATCCTGCTCTCCACAGTCATAGGTTATATATTTGCTGTGTCATTTGCCTTTTCAACACACAAGCCTTCAACTAGGCCAGAAGTAACACAATCCCTTGTGCCCTGGTTTCAGAGTTCGTGAAATTGTAGCTTAATGCAACAAACTGCTAAAATATAGGCAAAACATTCCGGTAAATTACTGCCTTATTGCAATAGTGAAAATGCAACTTTCGATCTTAGAAAGAGGCAGGCCTTGATATTTCCTAACAGAATTCACAAAACACTGAAAGCACAAATTTCTATCAAGTGATTTTAGGCATTATGCACTTCAGCATTTCTTAACAGGCTCCAGCTGTCAATTACCTCATTTTAGTTCTTATAAGAGAGGGCAGCTAGCTGCTTGTCTCGATTTGTTCGCGTTCCTTCTCTGAATCTTTCTCAGCTCTCCTGAAAAGAATCTCTATCACCAATAGGCAATAAAATCGACTGCAAGTTTCTCAAAAGATCATATCAGGAACCAAAGGAAATGCCCAGACAGCCTGACAGCATACACTGCTTAAGTGTTCAGAAAGTCACACATTCTGCTAATACTGTAATTGGGCACAAAGAGGAGATTTCAAACACAAGCCTTGCACTTGTGCTGCTAGTGGGAAATATATGATTTCATACGGTATGAAAGTGCATTACATTCTCAAATGAAATGCAACTTTTTTTTGCGTCGACTACTACAAATTTTCAAATGCAGACATGAAACCTTGCATCAGCCCTTTTAGCCGATTGATAATATCCTTAGTTTTCTTAGTTATCTTTCACCCACCTTGAAGCAATGCATGGATCAAAGCAATCCATAAGAATCAAGTTGAAAACCACTGATTTAAGAAAATAAAACCTACCACTCTGATAAGTAAATATGAATTATTCTGGCAGGCTGAGATTTAAAAAAAAAAAAAATCTAAACACAATACTGAATTAAAAGCGCATTCAGGCAGACAGTTCCTGAAGTACCACTCACTGTTGAAGCACACACATCACTCAATTTAGTGAGATGATTGTGATGTGCTCTACCACCTGTGCTCTTAGAAAGGCTCAGGTTTCATGAGTGAAAAGGTATCTAAAGACTCAAACTTTGAAGTAAACTAAGTAACAGAGGGAAGGAATTTATTACTTGGGGGAAAAAAACAGACTAACTTAAGGCATTTCAGACTGAACACCCAAAAGCTCAGACATCCAGAACTGCTAGTTGCTGTAGAAAATTTAAGCCAGAATATAAAAGGAGAGCAAGACAAAGCACGGTTTCATTCATACATCATATGAACTGCTGATGAAGTACACATGTGAAATGCAATTAAACGCATTAATTTGCACTCAAGTTTTCCCAATCATCTCAGAAAACATTTAAGCCTTAGCAAAAGTAGATTTGGTACCAAAAAGCACGTTCCTGCTCCTAGCATTGCCTCAGAGCAGAACACTTTCCAACTGCCAACGAGGAATCACTATAATAAAAAGAAAACAGCTGCCCACCACTGTTTCTTTCAAGACTGTATTTTAACAACTAGCACTCCAAAAGAACTAAATGCACAATTAAACGCAAAAAAGGAAAAAAGGTTACAGTCTCAGCTCACTCCACTTAAGAACCCTATAGTCAGGACACGAACATAACAGCACCACTTGTTCTTTGAGGTTAGCTGACATCTGACAAGCATGCTGCCATCACCACACTCTCCTTCCTCAGTGCCAGGCAGTGCCAACATTACAAGTCAAGCATTTCAGCTGATAAAACATTTGAAACTGTGACTTGACAATTTAAGGAAGAAACGTTCGCTAACATCACTGCTCGCGAGTACCGTGGAACAGATGCAGTGTTTCCATGGAGAGAAGCAAGTTGTCTGTCCATTTGGTGTGGAAACAAAGAGGACTTTCTAGAATAGAGCAGCATAATGTTTGAATGGACTCAAAACAGACTGCATAATCCCAGTCTTCTGCATGCGGACACATGCAGCCTGACTCCATGCAGTGTACTTTGAGGCTGGAACACTACTCTCATGTGGTTTATTTGTACAATAAAGTGAAACAATTATTTTAATCAATGATCATCCCATATGGGTCGTGCATGAGTTCTTCAAAACATTTCAAATTAGAAAGATAATATTAACTCAGCTGATACCATTAAGAGACTAATACGGTTGTCTTTCAAAGCCAACATATTTCTAAGCTCAAAAAAGAGACCACTTCTACTTGTTAATTTTGTTAAGAATACCTTTTTTTTTTTTTGCAAAATACATATAAACATTAAGACTAACAAATATGTAGTAAATATTCTAAAATGGTTGCATAGAATAGATAATACTGCTGAAGAATTCCAAGGGCTTTGTAACCAGAGAAGATCATACGCAATCCCTGCGGCAGTCAAGTAGCAGGTATCTTAAGAAATTCTTACCATACCATGAAGAAAATATAGAGAAAATAAATCAGATAATGCTTTCTGTAGAAAAGGGACACAGAAAACATATTTCAAAGACCACCACAATCCAGAAACTTCACTTTCCTATGAGAAGAACAAATAAATGAATAAGAAAGATAAAAATGAAGCACTACCTTTGAAAAAGCAGCCTGAACAGCATTTCTTAAATATCCGTTTCACACTCTTGATGTTCATACCACTATTGCCAAGCTTTCAAAAGCTCATGAATCATTCCTCAAAAATCCGGACAATGGTTTAGAGAAAGTAACTTGGAATTTTGGAACCTGGGAAGTTTTCTTTTCTGGTCCACGAGTCACCCCAAGGACTCCAAGCCTTCACAGCTACAAATACAACTCCTAGCATTATTGCATTCTTAAAACAGACTGCCAAAGACAAATACTTTCAAGTGCATAAGCATCTTCTGCATGATTCAGACCTAATTTTTATCACAGCTCTAAAAGCTGTATTTGTGGTCTCCCAGGCTGGCATTACATTTCTGTAAAAACTGAGCATATGTAATTCCAAAAGCACTTAAAATAATGCTTTTAGTTTTAGTTTAGAGACTTTTGGAAATCACACACAATTTAAAAATACATCTATATTTTGGCTTTGAACAAAACAAATGCCTTCACGTTGCACTGCTATTTGCTTCTTGCTACCTCTTTAGGAATACTTCTCTCTGTGCAAGAGTGTGCAAATCACAGAGGCCAACTTCTGAAAGGTTCAGAGAGGAATGAGACAAAGTTGTCCACAGCAAGCCCACTAGCTAACCAGACTGGGACATACCCACCGACATCTCTACAAGAACAGTTCCGGATGACGTGGATAGAGCAGAGGGACAAATTGCAGAAGGCAGCTAGGCTCACATGCCCTCTCTGAATAGCATTTCCTATTGCCACCATCTTGTTTCGTTTCCAAGACAGAACATAAAGTCCCCCACTACCATATATTATGCAGCCAAATTTCTCATTTTTTGGAAAACTGCAATGTCAGTACACCTGTAGCAGGCAAGCTGAGCCTTATCCCAGAACAATAATCCTCCTGCTCCAAATGCCTTCTCTGCCAGGCTCTGGGTCTGTTGGAGGTATTTCATATTGGGCCACCAAAACCAGCAATTCACCATTATGCAGTTCACCAAGCGCCGAATTACATTTACAATGAAGTAATCCCACAGTACACAGTATCTGTTATAAATGTTCCACCAAATTTCAAAGCCAGCTCTGAAACAATTACAAGTAGTCAAACCAACAAATGGATTTTGAAGCCTTCATGCATTAACTTTTCAGAAGGTCCCTCTTGTAATGATGCAGCACACTTCGTATTCCTAGCCATTTATGACTTAAATACAACCATTTTGGAGCTATGAATTACATTAAGGTCCCTTTGAATTTAGCCACTGAAGCCAATTATTGAAACAGCAAGTGAACTTATCTCTGAACCTACTGCTCATGACTTACTGCAAATTCAACGCACATTGTTCAGCTCCGAAGCATTTATTGAACAAGTAGCAAGTTCAGACTGAAACAAGCCAGAAAGAGCATGACTTCAGTCTTATTTTGTCTCATAGAAACCATGGATTTTGATGTCAATTAAGTAATACGATGACCTGAATATATTCTTCAGGTACATTATTATAATAAAAAAGGCACCAAAATAATATGCATCATTTAATTCAATGTTTATCATGCTATGTGCCATCAGATCATATTTATTTGGCTTACTGGATGCTCTGCTTACTGCCAGCATCAAAATATGTGGGCTGGTACATGCCAATCAAAGCAGTGCTTTGCACCCCACTTTTAAGGGTAGAGAAAATTTTGCATTTAAAACTTAGGTAATAGTTCAGTTGATCAGGTACAAGAAATAAAAGGAATCCAGACCTTTCTCTCAGATCTGTTGTTGGCACTTACAGGTACAGGAATTTAATAAGAAAATAATAAATAATAATAAATTTAATAGGAAAATATGCAAAAATATCCCCTGGTTCACATTGGATCATTCTTATGACACCAAACATTCTACTTCAACTCATTCCAGCCCTATCCAATATAACCCTCATATGAATCCTAGAGGAGTGCCCTTCACAAAGGCAAACACTCATCCTATGTGAATTGCAAACAGTGTTAAAATTCTCAGTATGAATTTTAATTTTATAAGGGACAGATTCTTGAAGTTATGCCTAGTTAAAATAAATAGAACAAAAGCAATCCTTTGCTCTTCTGAAGTGCCTTCAAAGGTGCTACCAGGATTACTCCAGGAAACTACTGTTGCATGCAAGTTTTAGTATACCTGTAGTCTAGCTCAAAATACAATTTACTTTGGTCACCATCAAAAATACAAAACCAAAACCTTGTAGTAGGTTGGGAAGTTTGCCCACTGATATAACACAGCTCTTTTATCAGTATCATTGATTTGATGAACATAACGTGAAACAAAGAGTGGCTGACAAATTACTCAACCGGAATTGTATCGACACCATCACTAGCAGAGATCCTGAAAAATGTTTCAATTCTATTTTAGAGAGCACGGGTTTAGATAAACATTACTTAGTCTGCAGCAACTAGTATGTTCAGTGAAACACAGACAACCAGAGGATAATCAAAACAATCCCAGTACCGTAATGCAAACACTATGCCTTGTCATCACTCATCCCACTATCAGGAAACCATCCTACCACGGTGTAAGGACATCCCCATAAATAGCTCCTGGTTTTCTGTAACTTCCAAGAGTGAATCTCTGTTTCCTCAGCAACCCAGAAGAAACTCTTGTTTTCTTGTACCCTTAGAGGGATGGTGGCAGAACAAACTTTGCTGCCTGGGAATCAATACAAATGCCCCACAACTCTGTCCTCGTTAAGAACATGGTTAATCTAGATCTCAACCAGCAATTTTAAAGTCGTTTCTTAACTGAGACAGGTACTAGATACTGCATTTTGAGATCATGGAGATGACTTGAACTGTTTTCAGAATGAGTTCACAGATCTGTGGTATATTCAGTACCAAAGACGTTTAGATTATCTTTCAACATCAGAGCTTTTACAGCAGCTAGGCCTGCACACAGATCTGTATTTCTGGTGGCTAATTTCAACTAAATAAAAGGCAGGAGATTTATAGGAACATTTTTATTCTTACAGGTTTCACAGAAGTAGGCCAACAGGTACAAGGGAGACTTGTGTTCAAATAGTTTTGAGTTTCTCCCAAAGACTTTAGATGAGACTAAATAATTGCTGAAGCAAAATGGAAAAGCCAAAGCATTGCCATCAGTACACTTGGCAGCAGCAGGTTATCAGTGTGCACGCTGAATGCGTCCGACCTGAATGTAATAGTTAGGAAGGCAGCCATTACAAGACACAAATCCACTAAAAATTAAAGGGTTTTAGTGATATTGCTAAATTGCTAATTAAGAAACACGGCTGTTCTCTGGAAAGTGCAGGGTCTTCACTGCAACCTGGATAAACAGGATTCTGTCTGCACATGCTTGTGAAAGGAAAAAGGCAGAGCAAATTCCTACAGCTAAGAAACTGTAGTAAGAACAAGGAGATGATTCAAATGAAAGATAGTAAGAGGCTTAAGACGTTACAGTAATGCTATGAGAAGCAGTTCATTCAAGCTTCTATGCCGCTTATGGATGTTAATTCTGCATCAAGGACATTTTAAGTCACCTCACCTTATCATTCCATATCTTGCTATGCTTATTCAGATTCCTAAGTGCCTTGAGATCCTCAATAAAAATATACCACTGAAGCATGAAGACAGGCTACTGAATATGAAGCACAGATATGAGAGGATGTCTGTAACAGCAAAAAATTATTTTTGGCTAGCAATATGGTGAATAATTCTTTCTCAGTCTTTCTTGATCTATGTTGCTATTCCTAAACAGTCTGTTCATTTTTTTAGAAAGATTCCCATCTTAATTAACAAAGAAATAGCTAATAACTATTAAAAAGCTTTAAAAAAAATCACAGAAAATATGATGCAAACTCTAACGCTTCCCAGTTGCCACTGTACACATGCATTATAAAAATGTCACTGCTATAGTCTATTAAAAGATCAGAAAGCACATGATCCTTCCAAGCACACATCATTCTCTACAGAATGAGTCAAGGATTGAGAAGCAGAGGAAGTTTTCACCCGAGAAAGTAAATTATTACCACCTCTTCTGATAAGTCTACTATCAATACTTACTACCTTTCCTACATTCTTCCAAGGAAGTTTCTAGCTGCCTTTGCCAAAGCCATCCATTTTGATAACAAGAATAATAATTTGTTCAGCTGTCAGCAGCGGCTTCTCCTGATGATAACACACTTTAACCACCTTAGTAAGTGCATTCAGTCCACAATAACAATTCGTTCTTTGGAATATTAGAACATAAAGTTTAAGTTATTTGGGTTCTAAAGTTTAAATTAAAGTTTGACAAGGAAAATATTATCTCCTGTCAGCCTCAAAACCAAACACACATAAACTAAGACAAAGGGCTCTTAACTCATACAATCACAACTGAAGCAGCTGAAACAAAGATGCTTCTTTTTATAGTAAGAATTTAATTTCGATAGACTTGGGTGAAACTGTAACTGTTTCACACGCCTTGAAAACATCAAGTCAGCAATCCCTTTTTAGCTCTCCATGTTCTTAGCCTTTTAAATTAGCACCATGACTGCTATACGGCTGGCATATAATAAAGTAGAAGTACAAATACAGAACTTAGATAAATATTGCTCTGATTCAGTGGATGCTGCTGCCAAGCAGAGAAGCAGACTGAGTCAGATAAGCTAACTCCATCAAATATGAGTTTTTCTCTTTGCCTTGCAACTTCCCCTCAAAATAAGCTAGAAATACAGATAGTAAGATTATAAAGATCAGGAAAAGTGAACAGCTTATAATGGTGTTTCTCCTAGAAACAGTAGCGTGAAGAAGTTCCTCAAATTAAAGGTATGTATGGTAGGTAGTATTGACTGAAGAGCTTTCTGTCTGAGTTTGTACGAACAGTTGAGCAGGACACTCCAGGTGGAAAACTGCTAAGCAGGTGCTAAGTTAGAAACCTGCACAGTCTGTTCCTAGATGCATCTTCTAAATCCTTTCCAGTCTTTCTGAGGCCAGGAGCTAGATATCACATCTGTGGGTATTTCTAAACGTCAGCTGTACCATTCTAAGTCACGTAAGTGCAACATCATGCATATACAGGACAGACACATGGACAAGAGAGTGGATGTTCAAAATCATCAGCGACAGCGTGCTGCTGATAGAGCTGGCTTCAGTTCTGCTGGTCAAGAAGAACGAAATGGTTGCTCCAGCAGAAATTGGCATCTAGCTCAGGGCAGCTGAGATTACAGCTAATGCAGTATATAATTGCCTTTCATTAAATAACAAAACACCATCCATCTGAAGCATTTCTAAACATGCCAGTCCAATAAGGATTCCAGTGCATTACTTTTTATACGTGCCAGCAGAGCCAGTAGTCCCTAAGGAATGCCAAAAGATTAAACAAGAGCTGCATTCATTCACGGTCACCATGTTCAAACATTAGAAAACTTGCATTTAACATACAGAGTTAACATTTGACCTGAATGTTTTAGAGAGAGAAAGAAAAGCAGTTTTGAAAAATTATACTGGCAAGACAGATCACTATTTCTTTTGAAGAAAGATCTATTTTGAAATATTCTCAGTCACTCCCCCCAGAAAACTTCAACAGGGCTAAAAGGATAAAGGAAGAAACACTAAAGGTATTATCCCATCTAGCCAAGCTAAGTAAATAAAGGCTGTCCTGGGTATTCACATTCAGAAGATGATAAACAGATACAGCCTATAGATCAGACAGGAAATCTACAGGAGCTCTAGAAAGTCATAGTAACCAGCATATATGAGCACTGTTCCTTCTTACAGTATTGACATGTGAGGAAAGAGATTATTTCCTATAATACACCTCTGTGATGATACAAGACAGATGTTTTTCTCCCCCACACTAGAAAGCTGAAAAATTCTCCTTAAAAAGCGACCACATGAATTATATAAAACTAATTTTTTTTGCCAAATAAAACATCCCTCTTGATCGGTAAAGATACAGCCAATTGGGGTCATATTTCCAAGGTTTTCTGCTTCAGCCAACGCAACCCTGTCCTTCCAACACACAAAGATTTAGTGCACTTTAGTACACACAGGAATCTTCTAGTGCATATTAAGACTGGGTGGGAAGAGAACCCTGGAATACCATAATTTTAAACCAAGAACAATAAACCTCTGCCATTTTCCAGTCATTCTGTATTCAGTATGCAAGGAAGAATTTTAGTCAGTCCCTGAACAGTTACACATTCCTTACACTATGATACTTTGTTGTTAAGGGAGAAAAAAAAAGTTATTTACTTTTCCTACACTTTCCTCCAGTATTTAATTTACTACTGGTTACGTGTTGTAGCAGGTGCACACAGACACATGCCTAAGGAAATCACTCTGACATTGCTAGTTTCAGACTCATACACATACTTACACTCTTTAAAAAAATTAACTCTTTGCAAAGCAGGAGGAAGAAAGGCATTTCCTCTTTTGTACCTCTTCACTTTCTTTTCCCTACACATTAAGACAGACATCACATGTTTTTAAGTTGTTCTGCTCAATGACCTCAAAACAGCTTGCAAACTTCCGTAACTGCCTATGAGATACTGCCTCCATTCCATGTGCTGGGTAGCTACATGAACGAGGGACAGTCTTCATTTTTCAGTCATGTTTTTAATCATGACAAATACAGCCACAGACTAAATGTTCTTCTCCGTGCTATTTTGGAGGAGCTTTTCTACAGGTGTTTTGTTTTTTTTTTAAAACCCATAGACAAAGATGCTGCAATGAAAGTAACAACTCGCTCCTGATCCCAATGCAGCAGGAGCCACGTTAACAGGTGAGTACCAGCAACAATTGCCTCGAGCCCCACGGCAGCTGAGGCACAGAACAGAGAACACTAACCGGCCTCCGGCAGCAGCACTAGTGACACAGCGGAAAGCAGGGGGCCTGCAGCGCAGGCTGTGCCCGGGGTGCCGCAGCTCTGGCACGGGCTCTGGGCGCGGCGGGCAGCTCACCTGCACATCGGCGGCTTTCGCAAACGACCTGGGGAGCGAGTCAAGGGAAATTATGGAGCCAGATCTTTAATCAGCGCGCTATCAGCGCGCGAGGGTGGGATGCTGAGGGCGGTAAGGCAGTATTCGCCGTGCAACACTCGGACCCCATCGCCCAGCGTCACCCGTAACTCGGCACAGCTCTGCGTGGCCCAGAGGGCACACCCGTGTCCGCGTCCCTGCCCACGCAGCGCGGGGCCACCCCCGCGGCAGAAGCGGCCCGCAGAGGCCCCCACGCCCCCCGGGACGCCGCGCACCCGGTCCCGCTTCAAGGCCGGTGCCAGGCACCAAGTTTGCGAAGTGCAGCGCGGCGGGAGCGGGCTGAGCCCGGCAAGCCCCGGCACACAGCCCGGAACCAGCCAAACCGGCTGCTGTCACCCGCGGCCCTGCCAGGCCGGCAGGGAAGCGCGGGCACGTGTGGCGGAGACCAGCGGCTCCCCCGGGGTGGGTGCCCGGAGCCCATCGCCGCTACCCGGGGCCCTCAGCACCAACCCCCCCCCGGCCCCGCACCGGCTCCCTCAGCACCAGGTCCCCGCGCCGTC
>VXAA01005931.1:284766-303810 GCA_013399115.1 Anseranas semipalmata
CGGGCGGACAACGTCTGCACCCCGCCGGGCCCGCGGCACCGCGAGGCGGAGACTGCAGCAGCGGGAACCGCTCCTCCTTCCTCGCTCCTGCTCTCCCTCTCCTCTCCGCCTCCCCTCCCTCCTCTCCTCCTTTTCCCTTTGTCTCCCCCTGCTTTGTTCGCCCCGGGGCAGCCCGCGGCTGCTGGAAGGAGCGCCTCTCCTTCTTGCCCTCCGTGTACTCCTGCCTCCCCCGGCCCGCCCTTCCCCTGCCGCTTACGGGGAGGGCGCTGAAACCGCCCCGCGGCCCGGTCGCCGCCGCGGGGAGCGCGGAGTCGCGCACCCGGGCTTGGCTCGAAGCGGAAGGGTTGTGCCTGTGCCTGTCCCCGTAACAGGGAGCGGGCCCGGGGAGCGCAGCGCTGACCCCTTCGGGAATTCGCCGCTGCAGCAGACAAGCGTGAATGGAAGGGGGGGAAAAAGGGTGGGGAAAAGAGACAGGGCGGTATGAAGCACATAGCTCTTAATGGATGACTAACTTTACATTCGGCTTCTTTTCTCCATTTTCCTTTTGTCCTGACGCCCAGAAATTTATCATTCCTTCCTCTACTTGAATTTTCATTGTGCTTGTGAACGAACACCCTGGAACCTGGCATTCTCCCCTTTGTAAAGTTTAAATGGCTATGTCAGTAGCTCAACACCACCATCAACAATTTAATATCAATTTTCAAGGCTGAATCAAACAGCTCTGCTTCACTTCTCCGCCTCTTATAAATAGGGAACAGAGTCCAGCTGGAGTTGGCCTACAACTCTGCTGAATTCATCACAAAGCAAACCTGTTTGCAGTCCCATAGATCATTTAGTTTATGCATGATACTATTCAAACAAAAGGGTGATGAGAAAGCAGTTCCATTGCTAGACACCAATTGCAATTTGTGATTCATTTTGACTTCATTCTTTGGCATTAATCCAGCACAGTAAAGCACAAAATGGTGTGACGCAGTCCCCCAAATAATGGGTTTCAACTAGATCAGCATTTAGCAATGTTTGTTAAAATTTCACTTCCAAAATGTTAACTAGAAGCTCTTACCCTGGCCATTAGATGTTGAAACAGATACTCAAATCCATGTACAGCCAGACACCCTTCTTCCTCCCTGCAAAATTTGATAAGTTTTGCTGAATAAAAAACTTCAGAATTTAAATATAAGATTGTATTTATAAGTACAGAGCCAGCAAAGTATTGCTTAAAACAAACAAAAAAACCCTGACCCTGGAGCCACTAGCGATGGAAATAATTTTTTGCTGTTGTTGTTAAGGATTAGGTTAAAAACCTGAGAATTAGACTCTTTACACAACACTTTTTTTTCTCCCCCTTTACAGAACACTGGCACAAAACATCTGTTGGCCTCTCAAGCTCTCAACTACTGCTGTGAACCTTTCTGCTTATTTCTGATTCAAGCTTTCTGCATTGATCTAATGCTAACATAGCATATTTTTTCCTCTAAATATATTCTTTTCCATCATTTTTCTTCATTAATTTGATTTTTTTCCCTCAGAGAATTTATTACCATGAAGGTAGATTTCAAGAGTATTCAGTTCAATGCACAGCATTTAAAGTTTTAAGCAAGACTAGACTGCTGTGTTTAGTATAAAACACATCAACTAGAAGTCAGCTTACTATTGAAGATAGAAAACCAAGAGTTGCAGCTTTGTGCTGCTCTTTCAGAACTTTAATAAGGTACAAGCAGTAAATAACAATGGTGAAATTATAGACAAGTTATGGTTCAAATGTGTAAGCAGCTTTCTTTACTTCCTTGCAAAACTAAAGCTAAAAATGTCCTGTTTCTAAAGCAAAAATCGAGAATGATGTTGCATAGATCGATATAAAGCGAATATACCATTGCTTTTTAATGTAATTTTCTAGTGAACAGAACCATAGCTTCAAGATCAAAGTCATCTTGTAGGAAACATGGGAGTTAGTTATCCATCAGTGAACCAGTATCAACCTTTAAACCAAGAAAAAGTAGCTTCAGAACAATTTTAACTTAAGTTTAATGAATTCATCCCGATTAGAAATGGTTGACTTCATTTCTATGTACCAGTGTACGCTTAGATGAAGATATATGCAGACTATGATAATGATGAATGCATCTATGTTCACATCCAATTTGTAGCAATCATTATAAAAGAAGATGCTGGTTCTATAATTCATGGTACTATAAAGGACTAAGTATGATCAAAAGCCGGAATGTCTTTGATTCCAGTACTAGTGGCTCTCTCTTCTGGGCTGCATGATTTCAGGCAGATTAGTTAACAAATATAACTATGAAAACAGGAATAGCTGGATGCTCCAGGGAAATTTAGGATGCTAACATAACTACCAGCATCCTGGCCACAAGTACAGGGTCTACTTTAGAATTATTCTCCTCAGTAATGTGGGGACATCAGTTGAAGTTGGTTTTTCAGCTTTGTGAAGGGTCCATAAGTACACAAACTTTCGGAATAGCTAAAATGTTATCCTTTTGGAACTGCATTTAGTGATATCCTGACTTAAGAGTTCCATTTTTATATTAAATGGAACAAATCCACACAAATATGAAGATTTTGAATAGGATTTTTTTTTCTTCCTCTGAATGATCTCTTCAGTATGTACATTTGGCAATTTCTATACAGAAGAATTCCTACAGGCAGCTCCTATACAGTTGGCCACACCTGCTTCAGAAAAAGAAACTAGCAGCTTTTTTCTTTTTCTCATGGAAGTGCTGCTTCACAAATCCCAGTACAGAAGTTTGCACTATTATTTCCTGTAGTAGTTTGTTTTTGCAAAAACATCATAGGATTCCCCCACTACCCTTGCCCTGCCTTTTCACCTGAGTGGTGCATTTTCCTCATCTACTTACAGCTAGATTGATCCCAAGATTCAGTGTCCTGAAGCCTCATGCTCCCTCTAAATGACATTAAATTTAAAGCAAAAAATAATAAACTGGCAGCCTTTGACTAATACGTTAGACTAGATGAAAACCAGCCCTTTTTAGTCTTAAGTATCATGTGTGAAACTTAGTTTCAACTTAGTTTGTGCCTTTGTTCTCTCTATCACTTTGACTCATGCATATCACGTTTGTCCTCGAGAAGCGAGTTCCAAAAAATTGTTGCAGACTAGGTAATTATTTTCACAGCTTAGTGAGTTGAAAGGCTACAAAAAGATTTTCCATTCCCAATGTACTTACTGTTTTCCTTCCCTAGGTCAACAGTCACAAAAAAGCCCTGCAAGTCTATGTTTTTTGTTGGTGTTCTACACAAGACAAATTTGCATCCAATTTTACATTATTTGTTCTACCAAATGTGGGTAAAACAACAGAGAACAGTATTTAAAGAATCCCTTCTGCATGCTTGTTTAAACAAGGTACTTAATTTAACAACAATAATGGTCACCTTGATTATGAGTGTTTCATTTTACAGATAACTGAGAAACCATATTCTATTAAAGAAGATAGACTATCCAAATCATTCTACCACTTATGTAAAAAACAACAAAAGCTGATTTCTCACCTACAGAGAAGCAAAGCAGAAGTTTTTTTGTCCCTATTGAGAATGTCAAGCCTCTAAACAAAGGATAAATCAGTTTTTGTTCAGTCACTGGATAACAGCTAAATATTAAGTAGCAAATAATCTTATGTCAAATCTCTGCTGCTTGTAGTTAACTAAAGTTTAGGAAGTGTCCAATTGTCACACATTAATTACCATGTTATTAAATCCATCCTGTCTGTAAGCTTCTTCAAGTACTGAGACTAATTCCCGATTTGTCCCCTCCCACCACCTTAAATATAAATACAACTATCAGCTCTACAACATATTCTTAGGAACAACAAGCTTCAATGGTATTTACTTATCGGAGGCAACACAACTGTGGTACAAAATGAAGGTACTCCAGAGTTCCATAGCAATTACAACTGCTTTTGAAAAACTTAAATTATACTTGAGCTTTTTCCTTCCCTTAGTTCTTTTTTTCAGCTATCCTGCCTCACTGAGTTTGCAGTAAAATAATTCTTCTTAGCAGCTACCCTGTATTTCAGGTATCTTCTAGAATCTCAGCTATTGCTCTTTTCATGACATTTTAAGCATTGTGAATTAGGTTATAAAAATGTGAGTTGGAAATGCAAACCTCTTTAAGACACTAACTAATCACCTGACTGATGCCCTCAATGTTTTGCAGATTTTTTTTTTTTGGGTGGTGGTGGTGGTGTGTGCATTAGCATTTCTAAATACTTTTGCTTTTGCTGTTCCCAATGCTGTAAATTAATATGAATATCATGCCAACAGGAATCCGTGGGAAAATTTGAGTGATGCCAGCTCACACTATACCCACCCCATTACAAATTTTATTATTCATTTTAGTAAGCTCTAATCTAGGTTATTATGCCACACCTATCACCATGGGAACATGACTTAAAAGTACCAGAAATACTTTGCTATTCAGCTTTTCTCAGACCCTGAAGTGTGATCTGATTGCAGTTTCAATATACAAAAACAATTTGAATAGCTGTACCTGACAGATTAAACAAATTCAATAATTATAAGCATCTTCAGTGCAGCAACAATATATAGTACTTGATAAGAACAGTGAAAGTATAGATAAATACTTTTGAGATCAAGATGAACTCATTCCTAATAATGAGAGAAACAGCAGGGATAACTCCCCATCCTGAATTAACTGTGTGTCTTATAGCAGAGCTAAATACAATAGGGGTTTTATGCATTTGTTCTGCTTGATTTTCTCAGAACATTATCCATACCGACCAGCACCTCCACAGAAAGGAGCATTTAAAAGATACCTATGAGTGCCCAGTATTTGATACAGTCACCCTTATTTAAAAACAGCTATCACAAGTTAAAAAGATAAATTATATAGTTCCTGCCACAGGATGTTCACTTTTCTGAGAACAAACATGAGCATTTCAAAAATTCTCTTACTTTAAGGAAAAAAATATTACAGGAACTTTTACAAGCTTTAAAATTTGAAAGGCAAAGGAAGAATAATGAATGGGAGTATTCTATTCCCAGCCATGTTTTCTTTACCAGGTCAGTAAAGAAGTTTTTAGGCTAACAGGATAATGTTTTTGTTTTAATATATGGGTTATACAGGTCATTAAAGAAAAAGGGTTTAGATTTTGGCAGCCTCAGATGTAAAACTAAACACCTACATATGTTTCTTAAGTTGGACAGAATAAGAAAAAATGGAAGAGTTCTCAATATATGATATAGGTGGTCTAAATCAATATTAGTTCATGCTCTAACTCATAACAGGATTAAGGGATTGCCTCTAAACACCATATACAGACAGCCCAAATGCCAGGCAAAGCGTGGTAACCCAACACTTTGCATTGACTAGCTCTATGCAGCTCCCTGCTCAGCATTTCATTAGTTCCCTGCTAGCAGTCTATTGAAATGCCTGCTTTTGCCTATCAACGACCAACTCATCACACAGACGTCGACAGGAAAACATTCATACTACTTATCTATTAATTGTATTGATCTCATTAGAAAAGAAGGAGCATTGGTATCAAATGATACTTGACTTGCCCCCAAAAACATATTCAAGAGACAGGGATAATAACTACCAAGACTAAAAGGAGCAAGTCTAAACATCTGCTAGCACTAGTTTTGGGAAAAAAAAAAAGGCACAAAAGCAATATAAAAAATAATTCTGAGCACACAGACAGCTCAGTATTTGCAAAAGCCTAAAGTCTTTCAATATGTTTAAAAACAAACAAACAAACAAACAAACAAACACAAAACACACAATCAGGATTGCTAAATGGGAACAATCCCAACTGTAGGAATTTTAGTTCAAGTATGCTGTCTGTATACTTTCAACTGTATCAGACTACAGGTGGAGAACAACGACATTGGCTGACTTGAACAACCAGTCAGTCCAGTCACTTTGCACAAAAATTCCAATGGATAGAAATACATGGCCCCAAACACAGTCCATCCCTGCCCCAAGCCTCCCAAAATAACATTTGCTTTAGACACCAGGAGACATCTTCCAAAAATGAAAAAGATCTCTGTCTCCAAGTAGTTTTTGTCTAGCAACTACATAAGTGCCCAGAGCAAAGTTCAAAACCTTATAAAGGTTTAACATATCTAAGCTAGAATTTAGCATTACATTAAATCTGAGTTGCCGAAATGACTTCACTTTATCCTTACTCCAATTACTTCAATATAAAACTCGGATGCAATAAAGTTAACAGCTAGCTTAGTGGTAAGTCAGAATTCGTAGAAACATAGAAGACTTAACTGATCAGAACAGGTAAGTGAAGGGCAATTTATTACGAATTTATTGTGAACAGGCAGAATTAAGTATAGAACTAGAGAGTAGTATGCATATAATATAAAGATGATTTTCACCTTGTGTCTGCAAGCAAGGCATAAACATATAAGTATCCCTGTAAAGTATGTATGCCCTACTAAAGAAGAAGCATTTCGTAAGGGCTATTAAAAAAAGATCTTCTAAGGTGTGGAAAGAGAACTGAATGTTTAAAATATGAGCACCTCAACACACCCAAAAGGTGTGTACACTTGAAATCATTACCTCATGCCCTGCATCCCATTATCATCCACATGTGAATGATGCAGCACACAGCACATAATAGCTTGTGTAAACTGTGATTACTAGCTTTTAAATTCATGGGAGGAGGAAGCACGGAGAAAGGACAAAATCTGTGATTCCCATTAGAGCTTTCTTTGTGAAGTGCACAGAAGCTGGAAGCAACATATTATTTCACTTTCCATTTCTGGTCCAGAAAACAATACTTTTAATTTTTCCTAGAAAAGATTAACTAAAAAAGCCTATCATTTTAGTTCATATGATAAACATTTACCTGGAATTCTTTCCAAATGCAATCAGACAAACTGAACTGGTATATGCTGCAAACAGAACTTTTTCAGCCTCTCAGAAGACAAGTGGTTCACATATAAAGACACTTCAGTTTTCCCTTCCTGTAAAGTTCAGAGCAACAAAACGAAAAAAATATAAACATTTTATCTGCAAAAAGGCTGGGCTTTTCTTAAGCATTCAAATACAGAGTGTAGTAATTCAACACATTATAAGATCTTTGGGAAATACCTACAAGCAGTAAAGCTGAGGTTTTTGAAGAATAGGTTCAATCTTATTATTTTAAATTTAAAGTTATCTTATCAAATACACCGTTGAACATCCCTCCATCACAAGTGTTTTCTTAGATTCTTGAAAAGACTTTTACTATGCATCTCACTTGGCTAGTAATACTTTTTTCCTGTATTTATGTAAGGACAAACAAATGCTTTACCAGCTTCAATGAATATTAAGCCAAACTAGTACTCCCTCTGCTGGCAATGCAAACGTACAGTCATTTCACTTACAAGTCACTTTGAAGATAGTTGAGAGAAGGAAAAAAAAAGTGTCAGAACAATTAATTAGCAGAATTATAACACTTCTAAGCTTTATCCTTTCAGAAGTGAGCAGTTCCTCAGATTATGAAAATTGAGTGGTATGGCCAGGTTCTACTTAAGTAGCTAAAGTCATTTTAACAGCTTCTTGTTTATAAAAACCCAAACCCAATTAGTTGTGACCTTTCCTAAAATAATCAACTCAATTCACACTCACTTTAATCAGCTTGTTTTTCCTAATCATCTTGAGCAGCTAATTTCCAAAAATCCGCAGTTTGATGGTTTAGGACTCCAATTAAAAAAAAAAATCTTTATAAAAGCTCGTTTATTAAACCTCTGTACATAAAAATGAACACGTATGTACAGCAAGTTTACATGAAGAAGGATGTTACAAAAGATACAGCGGTAATTAAAACTGACCCACATAAATAAAAATTTATAAAAATACTTGAAATGGTGAAGATAATGCTGGTAATCCCTGATCATTTTCATCCAATCTCCAAGATTTTGATGTGGGAAACCTTAACGTTAGAATTTTTTAAAAACATTCTGAATATATTAAACTTATCTACAGTATAATTTGCAAAATCTATAAAGTATAGATTATTGTACAAAGAACATATAAAAAAAATCACCAATCCACCTGAAACTCAAGGACAATATAACTCTTAGCCGAAGTAACGAACAGCAAAACAACAAATTCCTCTTTTTAGAGTTTCATGTATTGGCAAGAAAATTGTTCTTAACAAATCAATAGTCCTGTTATTCCTTAGTGGAAGGATGCAATTTGAGAAAATTCTTCTGTATTTTCTGGTTGCGTTGGTCATTGTCAAGGTGTAAGTCCCGCACTGACTTCAGTTTCAAGGAAGAACAGGGGCAGAGCTGTATTTGTCAAGATATTCTCCTTCCTACAAAAGGATGAGGAAGGTTATCCAAGTTCGTAAAACTGGAGGAGGAGAGAAAAGGGTGCAGGAATTTGGACATACTGAAACAAAGGAAGACTAGTTAAAATCAAGTTTTTTTCTTTTGCTGGTTTCTTGGGGAATTCTTTAACACGCTTCTTATTCGAAGATAAACACCTGTTGATTCTGCCATATTTTCAAATTCAAATGGTGTTATACCTACAGCAAACTTGCTCATATCGGGAACAGGACTTGAGTTTTTTGCAGACGATTCAGTGCTTATCACTGCTTTACTACCACCTGTATTTTCTCCATCACTAACCTCACGGTTGGGAGCAGGCATGGTGTTATCCAGCATGCCTTCAAAGTCTGAATTATCAGGATTTTCCTTTAAATTAAGTAAACTGTCTTCTGGATTAGGACTAGCTAAAGAATGTTCATTTTCTGATACCTGTTCGCTGATATTGGAAAACTTAGTTTCCACTGTAACCATCTTATCAGATGATCTTACTTCTCCAACAAGATCTATTTCATTCCTAGATGGTGACGATGTAAGAGAATTTCCAGTTAAAGGTGTATCAACAGGGATATCAGAGTCACTGTTTGTGCTTTCTGCCTGCTCTAGTGCTGCCCAAATTAATCGCTGCTGTTCCTCTAGCTCTTCCAAGGTCAAAGTATCCTCATCCATGGTTGAATCCACTATTTTTGGTTGAAGAACATCACCGGAAGGATTCAATGGTGGAGCAGTCTTAGGAAGAGGAGGACGGGTGGGTGTAGGGGGTTGAGTTGGTGTAAGACTTTGTGGAGTAAGTGGAGGTGTGCCTTGTGGTAAAGGAGGAGGAGTTGAAATCAGTGGAGGCCCAGGTGGCAGTGGAGGTTGGAACTGAAAGCTGTTATGAGTTTGAGATCTTTGAGGCACTTCCGTATCTAGAAACGGATTAAAAGACATCTATTAGAATCTGAAATCTGACTAGCACAAGATTAAAAAGTGCCAATGCTCTGATTAACTAGCAGACTAACATCTTCTCATATGTGGTTTTCAGCTGAGACAGAATAAGCTTTTTGAAAATTTCAACATCCACTGAAACTACCTGTTTTGGTATTTTAACTCTCCTAGCCATTCAAGAAAAAACAACAAAACAAAAAGCCTCTTCAATGTATTGAACAAACTTTTTTCCAAACTTAAACACACTGAAGTACCCTCCCTCATAAGAAATCCAAAAGCAAAGCTAAAAGTTTCTCCACCTATTCTAACATTAAAACAACACCAAGTCCTCCTGTGAGTTTGACTCATTTTTTAAGAAGTTTTGAGTTTGTAACTTCCTACAGTATTTCATCCAAATATTTTATGATTTGGAGGTCTTTATAATAGAACTTTCTTTAGGATACACCTAAAGTAAAGAGATCGGAATTGGTAACACAACATTCCAATTGCTTTGAGCACATCTGAAACCTCCTTCGTGGTAACAGAAGATAGGACAATCACAGCAACAGAGAATGCTTGTTGTAGAAAAGCCCAAATGTAACTATAGTAGGACACTGCTAGCATATGTTAGCAGTTACCTTAAACATCACCATAACAAATACTAAAACATTGGTTTCTCTTCATCAACACTAACATTTCAATTCAGAGAAGTTACTTTGGAAATAAAAATTGAAACTAAGGAAGAAAAAAAAAAAAGCAGAATAACTATACCAGAATCTAGGTCCGTATCAGCTACTGGTACCTCCAAGTTGTCTTCTTTTGGGCGTTTTGAATGATGGGAGCTCAACTGAGGTGCAGCCCTTTTATTGCTAGATTTTGGACTTGGCTGAAAAGAAGTTATCCAGGAAAACAGAAGAAATTAAATTATGCAATGTAACATGTCCAGCTATAAGAATGTATTTAAAGCAATTTTGTAATTCTACAATTATTTGGTGACTGAGTTTGTACACTAGACATTGAAGTCTGAGAGATTTAATGTAACTGAACAGAACTGTAATTTTCTTCAGGTTTATGTGGCAAAAGAAAAGATTGTGTGCATTCCTAACAGATTAAGACCAAGTTTCCACCTGGACACCTAGACCTTACAACTGAGACCATCACAAAAGAAGTATTGTACATCCCTTCCTGGCAGGCTTAGAATTTGCTGTTTAATTCCACGTAGAATTACACAGCGGGGACTGAGTGCAGAACATCTATCTTCTGTCCTTACGTGGAAGAATTCTACAGTAGACAACCTTAGGCTAAAGTTCAAGAAGATCCGAGAACAATACAGGACAGGACTATCATGCGTCTTCTCAAGTCACTATATTAAGATTACTGTAAATCATGTCTACAGCAAGTTCTCTTATTAGGGAACTCTGGAACTAAGACTTTTTAGGCTGTAAAAGTTTATAGATACCTTTTTTCACAACAATTTAAAAAATACTGCACAATTGTGATCTACCTATAAACACTGAAATAATGGAATTTGTTCTAAACATGATCTTTTTTGTTAGAGCAGATAAGCCAAGATACAGACTACTTTACTGGTTCACTATAGTGAAAAAAAAATCACTATAGCGTTAACTGTTTACCGTAAAACTAATAAAAGCATCAGGATTTCACGCTTGGAAGTATCAATAAGATAGTCTAAATGAAGATATAAAGAGATCATAATTGGTTCCACTAACTATGATACATCTTTTCTTTCTTGTGAATAACATTGAGATATATTCACCGCATGAAAATTAGAAAGGTAGTTAGCAAAAACATCCTTCTGTTGAGATGGCTGCATGGGTATGGAACCAAATATCTGCCATTCCTACAACAGAAAAGAAAAAAAAGAGAAATAGGCTGAATGTTGCATGTGGTTAGGTAATAACACGACAGTAAAAACTTAATAGAAATGCTAAGAGATTAACAAGTTAAGATGAATTCATCTTCTCGTCATAAACTTCATTTATCAGAGTTAAATAGGTCTTAAATAGGAACTTTTGGCAAATCAAAGTACTCCAACCTGTGAATACAAACAACTAATGCAATGCACTATGACTTGGTAGTAGTAATAATAAAAAAACCATCACCTTTATGAAATGCCATGTTTACCATTTCATAGCAACTACTCTTTTAACAGTTGTAACATGACTACAAACTTCCCCCAAAAATAATTCAGATGAAAAAGGCATATTCTGAAAAATCATTAATTTTTAGTGAAAACTGAAAAAAACCCTCAAGGATAGAACTTTGAGGAAGAATACTGAAGGGAAAAAAAAACACATTTGGAGGCCATTAAATGGGCAAATGGAAAGCTGCTAAAGAAAATGTACAAGTGCCTCTTTTGAATGTCCAGACATTAATATCAATGATGAAGCTTACTACTAACAGCAGGTTAAAATGCTTTTGAAAATAAAGTTCAGCAGCAGAAGCCACAGGAGAGTCCTTATTTGGTCTGTGCTTAAGAGAACACCCATTATATGGGTCTTCTGGCACGTCTTGTTTTGTTCGAGCTGTTACAAAGCTTTCCAGAGATTGCCACTGGTCTTACGCAGCTTTCATTAGTCTAAATTATAGTTACGGTAACACCCACAATCATTTTCATATTCCAAAAACGTTCAGAAAATGTAGATGGGTGGAAGGAACAGGCACTCATACATGAAGTTATGTCATTAAAAGAAACCCAGATATCCTTCTAGGCTCCTGTTAGTCTCATAATTGAAATAAATGCCACAGAAGCAGTCAGACATATCAGAGATGTCACATCAATTACCTCAACAGCTCCCACCCCCAAATCAAGCACTTAAAAGTTAAGAGGCTGTTGAAAAAAATCATCAGATGCAGAATGCAGAACATTAAACCTGGCTAACTGCAATGACTGTTACTCAGCTACTCAGCATGCTGTTCAGAAAGCAGAGGACAGTCACTTACATCTGGGATCCCACTCGGTGTGGAGATATTAAAACCTGGATAGTTTATCAACTTAGAGACATCGTAAGTGACACGTTTTGCTTGACGAGATCCTTCATCTTCTGTTCCACCATCACCTATAACAAAGCGCAATTATTATTCATGCTAATTAGCATTACTGAAGAAATCCACAGGATTAAGAACACAGTTTTGTTTTTTGGAATATAAATATTAACAGAAGGCTTTGTAATCCACAAAGGCAGTAACAGTGACCAAATCTATCAGATACATGCACGAAGCTTCCCCAGAAACCTAACTGGGTATTCATAATATTACTAACCTTTATCTAACGTTACTAGCCTCAGAATTTGGCATCAGGACTGTTCCCTGAGATGTGGCATAATGTTGATCATTAGTGAAAAGTTAGTAAATTACTCAGTAAATTGGGTTTTCAGAAACGTGTTCTTTGCCTGCTGGTAGGCTTCTTACACTTATATCAAGGGTTGATTAAAGAGTGAAATCACACTGACAAAGTTTCTTCATCCACGTGATTCAATCCTTATAGAAGGAGTTCTTTCACTGTCACAGCATGGCTAGATGAAAGGGTAGTATTTTTATATGACTGCAGAAAAGAAAATATGATGTACAAACTTTCTCACTCTTCCATGAGGAAGATGGTGGTTTACTAACTAGGTACTTTAGTGTCTTCTGAACAGGATGCAGCAAGCTAATAGCCTGCATACTGAAAACTGCATTCCTGCAGCACATTCCTTACCTTTACCATCATAAAGCGCAAGTCCCGAATGCTCCATCTCAGCCTCTTTGAGCCAACCTGGTGGATAACCCAGCTGACGCATGCGATATATAAATGGAGGAAGACTCTTAGCTGTGACACCAAGTGCATCTTGAAGTTCCCCACTGAGTTAAGAAAATAAGAAGTCCGTAACTGAGTTTTGAGAAAAGGAAGTCAACATTCTGTTGAATTATAAATTATCAAGTTGAAATAATTTAGCTCAAACTATGTTGCTAGTCAACCCCAGAAATAACAACTTCAGGTCAAAAACAACTCAGACATTAAAGAAAACTTGTAACAAACCCATTCCTCATATAGCTAATTCTATGAGAAGCAATGCTACCCTGAGGACAACTTACTCCTTGACTTATTACATCTGGTTCATTGCCTTAACTGTAGCTATGAGGACAGGAAGGGTGGAACTTAATGCAACACTAAATTCACTGATGATTTCTGTAGAGACTGCTACAGCCATATTATGATTTTTTTTTTTTTTTAATATTTTGAATAGAGAGAAAAAGAGTGCAAGGGACACTCCAAGCTCAAAATTTTCAGATTCCTGCATGCATTTTTAGTTTATCAAGAACCTAATGTATTAGCAATTCTCCTTGAATTTGAGTAGCAAAACAATCTGAGTAGCCAAAGAGTAAAATATGTCTCCCTGCCTTAGGGAAAAGGTCATGGGAAAGGTCAGGATTATTAAATAAGCAGTGAGAGTTGTGGTTTGAAAAATGTGCAGTTTATTAAACAAAATTTTACTTGGCAAAGAAATTCAAATATAACGCACCCACAGTTAAGAGTAGCAGATGGACTTATAGGACTCTGGAAAGTAACATCTGACATTCCAAAGGAAAAGTCATTCCAGAAAAGCACTGCAACAACTAATGAAAGGAAAACAGATACCTAATGACTCCTGGTTTAAATTTTCCAAACCTCTCTTCTACTTCTTCTGCATGATAACGCTGCTGAAAATTCTGATTGCTCGCTTCACCACAAGCTTCCATATACTCCTTTCTCTTCTCACTTATACGAGCTGCGTTTCGTGGCTTAAAGATAACATAATTGGAAAGTTTAGGTCTGGACGATTTACAGTTTATGCATGCCTTCACCCAACATAAAACTGGTACTCCTCGCCCTCAGCAAGCTTAATCTTTTTTCACATAGCTGAGTTGTAACAACACTAGTAATGAAAGATATATAACAACAAACAAACAAACAAACAAACACTATGTGCATTAAATCTAGTGGCAAACAGAAGGAAAGACTGTTCAAACTGAAAAACGTCCCTAGATAAATGAAGACATTCAAACCATTATGTTATGAAAAGTAACTTACATGCCGATTTAGTGTGTTAGAACTTACACGTATGAACAGTATAATTTATTCAAAAGAGATGAATAACTATTTGTACATCCTGACCAATGCATCTGATTTTTTAATGGCGCAGTTACACTGAAATATTTCTTGGAGAGAGGAGGTCTTTGAATACTGATATAGAGTTTACCTTTGGACAGTCTTTCATTTGATGCTCTTCAGAGCCACAGTTGAAACAATGAGGTTTTGGCCTGCTTAAAAAAAATGCAGAAGAAATTATTAAACCCAAAAATCATTTTTCAATGTTAAATGCACTTAATTCTTTTAAACCTTGTTGGATTTTTAGTCTTAAGACTTAAAAAGAAAAAAAACATAATCCCTGTTTGCTGATTTCATATGCTGTCTTCTGCTTTTCTTAAATTGACTACTTAACATTAATCTTCAAAAGACAGCAACAGAATTTTGTTTCATGGTCCTAAGTAGAACACAAGAACTGAGAAAAAACAGAAACAGCATTATAATAAATAAATAAATGCATGACAGTGTGTGGAGAAGAAAAAACTAAAATTACAGCAGTAAAGCAGTACTTCCAGGCAGAAATTGAGCTTTTATATCAAACATAATAGAGATCTATTCCTTTAAGAGGGAATAAAATAGTAATAGAATAATTCAGGTTGGATCTCAGGAGGTCTACAATCCATGTCCCTGCTCAAAGCTAGGTCAGCTGCGAGATCAGACCAGGCTGTTCAAGGCTTTATCCAATCACATCTTGAAAACCTCCAAGGAGGGAGACTGCATAACCTCCCTGGGCAACATAACCCACTAGTTTACTGTCCTAATGGTGAAAAAGCTTTTCCTCATATCATGGTACAGATAGAATTCACTGATGGATTTCTGCTTCTGATTAAATATGTAAACACTGCATTTATTGGCACTATATAAGCAAAACAAAACCTATATCCTAAAGCTGATGCTATGTCCAGCGGAAGGAAAGAGAGGATGTTAAAACAAGAATTTTAAATCTAGAGTACAGACAAGGAACCAGTCAACTTAATACTACTGTAGTACAGCAATACCTCTATTTCTCTTTTCATGGTTGTATCATCAAAGGTCTGATAGTTTTTACAATACCAAGAATCAGCATTGTAGAAACAAGTAGAAGAGCATCACTACTACTTTGGAAAGTCCTGGTCCACAGTTTGAACAAGTTATGTATATTGTGAAACTGGGCACTGAAAACTGGAATGGAAGTGCAGCTGCCTTCAAGATTAATCTTCCTTGTAAATTCATACCATGGCAAGCATTTTCAACGTTATAGGGGAAAGATCCCAATCTCCAACAAGATTTTAGAGAAAGAATTTTTTTCTGAGCATTTGTTTTTATCAAATTAGCATAGAAACCAGAAGCAGAGGTGAAAGAGTGACACAAGAATGAGTATCCAAGGTGACACCTGCCCTCCCTGCCCCAAGTCCAACCTCCTGAATCCTCTAATTAGATAAATTAAGTACATAGTATTTCAACAGAAACATTCTGCAATGATTCAAGTATTTTATCACCATTCCATATCATGAGAATGACCCTTCAACCTGCTTTCCCTTCAGGTGGTAGTATTTCTAATCAAAACATAGTTTAACTCAACATTTCCCTTCATCTTTGAAATTCCTGATAAAAGCTCGTATGGCTTTTGTTGCAACTGAAATCAGTAATGTCAGATGTTATGAAGAACACACAAGCTTTCAAGTGGAAAGTCAATTAACTTTACTTCTTACCTCTCATAAAAGCTATACAATCAACTCTTAAGATCAGTCTGTCTTAATAGCCTATAAAGTAAGTCAGACAGGAGCTGTTCTACAAAACAGTAAGAACGATGATAGTACACCGGTGCAAGGACGACAAAGCAATCACTAAAAAGACGAGCAATAGAAGGACAGAACATAAACAACTTTGGAAAGTTTTTACACATCCATTATAGGCCCTTCCTAAATAAAGTCAGTAAACCACAGATACCCACTGACTGTGAAGCTCAGCACTGGTTTACTTAAACTCATTGCTCAAGTATGTTCAAGGGTTTAGTATATATGGGAATAATCACAGTATACATCTGAACTTTTCAGCTCAAAACTTTATATTTAAGAATAATACAAACCTTTTTGGTTTTACTTGTATTTCTTGTCCATCTAGGGAGAGAATCTGGCTGAAAACTTGCTGATATCTTTAGATTTCAATAAGGAACTGCTACTGGATGAAGCAAAATTTCAATCTCATTTAAAATATCAGTGAAAACCTAGTAGTGCTTTGAACAGAATACTGACTTTTCTGGATTAAGTTACAGATGAGTGCTTAGTATAAAGTCTATACTTTCAAAGTATAAACTATAAAACTATATCTGCTATAAAATATTCACTAAGATGGGCTCATATTGTTTCCTATTACCCAATTTCTATCCAATAACCTATTCTGTTCCTTATTAGCACTTGCAAAAACTAGACCCCTCTTGCTTATAGGCAGAAGTTTCACACTAATAATTCTGATATACTTCGTATCAATCTTATTAATAATCACTTTGGTAGTTTCAAAAATATAACTCACTTCTCAACAAGGGGTAGTCAGGTCATATCATACTACTTGTGTTTGCTTTTTGACTGCAATTTATCAGCTGCTCTATTTGTCTAGAAAAGTATGAGGAGAGAAGAGGCCCCCAAGTGAACCAGCAAGGAGAAGACTTAGGAGGTTCAGTAAAGTTCAGAAGCACAGCAGTTTCCAGAATCTAACAGTTGCTTTTAAAAAAAAAAAAAAGCAGATGCCAGATACTAGTCAAACTGACATGTTAATTAGTACTTCAGTCATTTAGAACCGTGGTACCTGATACACCACTTAACTCAGTAAGTAGTAAGTGCTCTTTTAGGCTCGATGTCTACAGGAGCTCTCAAGAAAGACGCAGTAAGTACATTTCAAGAGTAATACCAAAACAAAGCTGGCAGACATGAAAGTTTAGCCAGGCTTAACTTTGCATTTTAGGAGAAATTCCCCTGTTGGGCACCTACTTCCTTTATTTGGAGACTGGGAGATAGTTCAAGTACCATTTGGAGTAGGATTGACTTAATGCATTACAACAGAGGCAGCTTTCCAAATATAAAATTACAGCACAGTGCATACACAGTCAAAGGCAGGCACATGATAACCCAGGTTAGCTGGCTTATAAATGTCCAATTTTTGTTCAGATACAAGTCATTTTTTAAGACTAAGAAGTGATCTTTATTCCAAGCTTGATAACTACATATTGCAGAAATGAACTGTGAAACTGTCTCCTTTCCTAACTCTTTCTGGAGAAGAAGCAATATTGGGAAACTGGGGAGATGAGATTACTTGAGAAAAATGGGCAAATTTCTTGTCCAATTATTTTTTATCATTGAGGACTATAATATTAAAAAACATTTTCTCCAGTATTTCCCTCAATCCCACCTTTTAAATACTGGCTTTAGTACACAGCACAGAACCAACTTTAAAATGGATGCAAGTTAAGAGCATTACATAATTAAATTTTATTAAAAGATTTTCCCTCAGCTCCCAAATTTGGCAAAAATCACCTGAGAGGATATTCAAGTTTGCTGAGCCCTTTTCTTCTCCCACATTGCAGATTTTATAGAGGGAAAATGCCTATTCATATCTGGAATGAGCTTTCATTCCAAACCTGATTGCAGACTGGCCCAGGAAAGTCCTAAATTCACAAGATGTATTTACAGGAATATAGCATTCACTCTTCCCAAACATAAGTCTTCTAAAAATCAGTGAGCCAATTGTATCAAAATACATATATATTTTGAGTAAAAGAATCCATTAATTCTTCATTAAAATTCTTCATATATAACAACTGATATGGCTTTGATAGAAATGTACAATCTACTGAATCGAATTTGAGTTCAATTTACCAACTGGCATTCTTTGGATTTGAGAAGCAGAAAAAACCCCTTGTTTTAGTAAACAGGATACTTAGGTATTTCCCATCCTTCTGTCAGCTGTGGATTCTCATTTAATATAGGCTGTCCCAGTTTATCGAGACAAAAATTGGTAAAATACAGAACACTTCCTACAACCTGTAGAAAAAAAGTCAGAAAATTGTCAGAAAGGTGTCAGTATTTAGGTCAGGTTATTGGTAGCATTTCTATAAATTTACACCATTTGAAATTCTTCCAGCTTTTTCACCCGCTCTGTAAGAATTTACAAATAATACACACCCACACCTGTACAAATCAGCATTTTTTTTTCCACTGATGTGGCCAAAACACGGTGAACTTAACCATTATTAGGTTGATAAATGGAATTTAACAGTCAGATCTTATTTTAATGGCAGTGTATATTAAGGATGTAGAATGAAGACCTACCATTGAAGAGTATATAGTCAAAAACTTACACTAAAAGCTTCCTTAATTTTTTTAACGGAATTAGAGCTTGCTTTTTTAAAGTCCTCTTCCAAAAGAACACTGGAGGGCTGACATGAAAAGTAAAAATGCAAATAATTAATTCAAAATAACAGGAAAAAGAAGAGCTCCTAAATTACACAAGTATATAAAAGATTCAGAACATGGAGTATAGCTTCTATTTTTTCATGACACATAAGTTAAATGGTAGGATAAAGATATCTATGTTAATGATAATGCCTTTTACAATCCAAAGTACCACACACATTATTTTTTGTATCTTTCTCTCAGCTTCTGAGATTTGGAAAAAAAAAAAAAAAAAAAAAAAAAAAAAAACGGGGCAAAAAC